>VZTH01014514.1:91031-153060 GCA_013397815.1 Aleadryas rufinucha | reverse complement strand
AAATTAATTTTGTTGCCTTACTTCTGTAAGATTTTTTGACTTATTTTCCAAATAGTTTCTATTGCTAAGCAGAAAGTATTGAATAAAACTATCTGGAGAAAGTTCATTGGCTTTATCTGGCTTTGAGCCATCTGAGTTCTGTGCTGATTCCATGCTTACAGGGATGCCTCCTTTAGGCATCACAGCCTAACCCACAGCTTGAGGCCCATGTCAACTAGTGATATAGGAATAAGAAATCAATATCCAGTCCTCTAACTGTTTTTTCCCATAACACTGACTAATAAAACTTAAAATTCTGAAGGTATTTTGCACACCTCATTTTTAAAGTTGTCGTATCCATGTCACTACAACTCAGGATTACTTCGCAAATTACTTATATAATTGCTGTATGATAAATAAGGAGTATTGGAGGAGCATAACACTGAATCTTCTGGCAAAGGGAAAAGCATGTGGACTGTGAATACTTTCTGCTTTGGATAAGGACTTGCATTTTACAATTTGAGCTAGTTTTATAATAGGACTCAGAAATCTGTTAATTTGTTTGTTTAATCAGGTGACTGTAGGGTTAACTAAGCAGCACAGCTTCTGCGAGTACTTTTGTCATCCTAAGTTAAGAGGCAGGTTCATACAATATATCCCTTTTGCCTGCATAGAAACACCACTACCTTGTACTGACGATTGTCTTCATCATAATAATTAAGGGTTTCTAACAGTCATAAACTAACTCGTCTCAAATTCAGTGGGTTTTACATCTCAGTCTAGTGTAATTGTTGTGAATAATGACAATCTGGACACTGTTCCTGCACCCCAATGCTGTTTATGATTGGCTTTTTCCAGAACTCTGTATAGGCCATTTTTAGATCACTGTTCCTTTTAATCCCATCTCTCACCGAATTTTCAGGCCAAATCTAAATCATTAATAAATATATTAATGTAAATAATGGAAAAAGTACATATAAGGGAGTGGCTGCCTGTTGCTCTTGAATTCCTCTTCAAAATATCACACTGCTTGGGTGGCCTGATGTGATTGGCATTCTGATCAGTGCAAGGATAAAAAGAAGGAAAGAGGAAAAAAATGGGCAAAGTTAGCAAGAGTACAAAACAACAAAAAGAAAGAAGCCTGTGAGATAGCAGTTGCTGAAAGGAAAAGGTGAAAAGCCATTACTCTTCTGAAGTCAGTGGTAAAACTCGGTGACGTGGGACAAGTCTGGAGTATCTGAGCTTGGAGTACTTAACCAGATTTGTAGTTCAACAAAAATAAGGCTTTTGTTTAATTGCATGGTCAAATCAGTCTCTGAGGTTTTGTGCCAGTTCAAATTTACAAAAATGTTCAAGATCTCCTGGTGAACTACTCTCAGAATTTCAGAAGGAGCTATTAGAAATAGTTGGGGGTTGTCACCTTTAATGCCTATTTTTTGATCATGAGGAAGCACCTTGGAATTTGAATTAGCATTAATTCATGGTTAATGTGCATAGCGTACGTGCTGAAAGGACTTGGTTTTGCTTGTGCCTTACTGCATGCTGGAGGATCTACTTCTTTATATTAGTATCCCCATTTTATGCCTTTTGTGGCATCAGACATGACACACCTGCATAAAACTGAAGGAACAAAAAGTGCAGCATCACTGTGAAGATTTTTTATTAATTCCTTTCCTTCTTTGGTTTACTACCAGTACAGCAATGTGGATGCAAGGAGTGCTCCATTTGTTTATGGAGGGAGGCCATACACAGGTATATGTGGGTCCAAGCTAAAGAAGAATAGGTTTCCTAGAAAGTTCAGCACATACAGTGAGCTGAGTTCTGCAGAATATATTTTCAGATAGTTTGGGGCTCCTTTTAAAAAGCTAGCTGCTCTCCTCTTCAGAGCAGGCTTATGTAGCATGACTAAAACCATCCAGAACACCTTGTAACTGCACTGTCAGGTTTGCTAGATATAGGTTAGCCTGCTGGTGGTGAAACTCCTAACAAACAGTTCTTGTTGTGGGCTGAAGTGGGATTTAATTACTGTGGTTGTGTGCACTATCGTGTCTTACTTTCAAGTGCCTGACCTTCTGCTTTAATCCTAGACCTGTCTGTAGTGGCATCAGTTACGAAAACCTTCAGCTGGCACATTGAAGTTACTTAGGCAATTTCTCATGTCTTTTGCTCCTCAGTGCACAAGGGTGCAAAGGTTGTCTGTTCTTACATTTCAAATGCCATTCAAACAATATATCAAGAATTTTCAATGAAATGTAAATGAAAATTAATTACCTGTGCCATCAAAATTACTTCATGATAATTATATTTTTAATTGCTATGGTAGGTAGAGATTCGTCTTTGCTTAGAATTCCTGCTTTTTTTACAGTAACATTACTAGCACTCAATAAGGAAAAACAAAGAAGAAAAGTGATTGCATAACTTGCTCCCATTTACAAGTATAATTCTCTGTGCAAAGGTCAACTTAAACAAAGCAAATGGAGAGTTTCTTTTCTGCATTCAAAAAGCTAGTTATTACAGAGAAGTAGCTTTGAAAAATATCAGAGAACACAGTAAGAATGGAAGCAATGCATACTGGTCTAAAAACCAGAATCCAAGAACAGCTACCTTTTCTAGCATAATTAACTCAATACAGAGAATCTTAGAGCAGTGATATTATTTTCTTTGAAATTCTGACAGAGGTTAAATTCTGACACACATTTCACAGTTTCAAGCAGATTCAGTCAAATTTGATCCATCTCTTAAAATCCCTGTCTTTAAAACTCGTGTCGCAACATCTGTCTGGATTTTGTCCTGCTGGTAAGTCCTTGTACTCTCTGCTGTGTGGAGGCTAACTTCTGCCCTGCTGGCATGTGCACATAGGTTCTGCTTGGAAATAAGATGCTACGCATTTTCCCAATCTGTTAATTGAAAAGACTTAAAAGTGTTTTATAATTAATATTTGGCAGCGTAAGGTAGGAAGTGAAAGACCACACAGAGCATGTGCTCTACAAACAAAATTAGTCTGCCTACATGATGACAGAGAGTCCGTTGTAGGCTTATCCATAATTTTAAGCATCCTAAAAATATTTAAATGCAATAAATGCCATAGCAATAAGAGGACATGGAGCTAGACATATCTACCTGCCTCTTAACACCACATAAGTCTTCTTTGGATGTAAAATATGATGTACAGCTCATAAAATACTGTTTCTTCAGAAACTGGTACCCCTTCTACCCTTAACTCACCTTCAGTTGTTCAGTGCTGTCATATTTTTGTTGAGGTATTTACTGTCCACTCAGGCCTGCTTTACCATCTCCCTCTGTAAGTCCTCTGTCACATGGTTGTCAAGCTTCTATTTTGAAAAAAAAAAAATCTTCAAAAGTTGATTTTTCATATAATAGATATTTGGGGGAAAGAAATACATTTAACATAATCTCGTTAGGAAGCAGTACATGTGACAGCAAACCTGAAAGGGCACATAAACATACCCTGTGGTGGGAGTGCAGGCACAAGCAGCTGGCAGCAAGCTGGGCAATAAGGTTTCAGCCTGCCATCAGCAAGCAGAGCAGCATCTCTGCTCAAGGGCCTGGATAAGAGACACAGATAAGCAAGAGTGGTGTAGCCTAATTCATGTTCCCTAGCAGTTTAACAAAAACATGCAAACCCATTTCAAGAGCAGTCGTGTTGTCTGTCTGCATACCACTCTTTACTAAAATATTAGAGAGAGGAAAGATACAGGCTTGGAGTATTATAAGGCTGGTTGAATTGAAACATTCAGTAAGAAGACTGCGCAAGAGGAATCTTATCAGCTACTTAACCTGTAGATGTTTGCAGCAAATTCTGCATTGCTTCTGAACTAACTTGAATATTTGCTTAGACTTCATGGAAAAAAGAATAATTTGCATCGGGTAGACGTATGGAAAAACCAAATATATTCTTCTCTGTATTTATTGGCATAAAAGTTTTCAGTAGAATTTTTAGTCTTTTTTACAGCCCAGTAAAATTAATGAAAATATTAACTTCAACATTTATTGAAGTTTTAGATTAGGCCTTATTCTGTTGTCTATTCCTCTGCCATGTCAAAGGGGTGTCACCAGTGACTTCAAAGGGACCGGGAGGAGGCCTACTGTATCACAAAAGAAACATCTACTTAGGTAAAATGAAGAGTCCTAACTTTAAGGAGTGAACTAGTAAGTCAAGATGTCATTATTCCAACTGCTATAGCCCACTGAACCTATAAATAATCTTTTTCTCTTTATAGCTCTACACTATATATATATATATATATGTATATACATAGTACAATACAATAACTTAACACTGGGTAACTTCTAATGATAGATTTTCATTAATAATACGGGTCTATTTTTATGTAAATATATTATTGTAGAGTATCTTCCAGTCTTTTTCAGGATTGTTAAATTGAGAAGAGCAATTGAATATTTGTCCTATTTTTATGTTAAAAAGTGAATGGACTGAAATGTTAAATGTGAATGTAAATTTCTTATTGCAACTTTTATACTGAGTGTTTGCACTATTATAATTTCTGGAATCTAATTAAAAATAAAGGAAAAAATTGCTTGAATAAACAGTTGTTTGAGATTGTTGTTTTGGTTTTGGTTTGGCTTTTTGGGGGGGAGGTTGTTGGGGATTTTTTTTTGTTTGTTTTTGAAATCAAGTTGCATTCATTATTATATACCAAGCAGCCTCTCAGAGGGTCCAGCTACAGCTTCTCAGTTTTCAGCCTGTGAACATGCCTCTAGAAATGCTGCAATTCTGCTTTCAGAATTGCTTTGAACTAAAGAATCTCATGAGAACAATTCAGCTCCCTTGTGAGTCTCAATGATTTTATGCATTGATCCCAGTGTAAGCCAGCTTGGGCCAAGTGTACTATTTACTGTGCAAGCAGAGGAAAGTAAACATGCAATGACCAACAAAATATCAGCCACACAGACCAGAAGACGGTGAGGGGAAGCTTATCTCTCCCTTTCCGCAAAGCAGAAATTGGTCCATTTGGGCCAAGTGTAGATTTTGTAGGCAGTTTATGTTATGCAGCATATAGAGCCAACCTGAGTGCGAAACTGTACAGGTTAACTTAAAATTGATTAAAAAACTGATAAAGTTTTATCAGGTAATATGCCTCGCAAGAGAGTCGCTAAGTTTGGGTAGTTCAAAGTAATTTGATTATACCACTTGCAAATGACAGCAGACTCCCATCTGGCCAGCTCAGAGCAGAAGCAGAGGTGCTCAGGTACCTCATTCCTGTCCATGAAGATATGCCCTGAGATAACTTAGAAATGCAGGGTCCCGTGTGAGGTATAACAGCCTGGGCTCAGATGCAGGGGGTTTTAATCCAGATGCTAGACAAAGTCTCCCCAGCCGTTTTTCTTGCAGGTTAGAGAGCACACTGTGATTTGTACAGAATTAAAGTGTTGACAGGGAGTGTGATGGAACCGTTCTTGGTTTGCCTTTACATCAGAGAGAAGTGTTTGAGGCCTTATGTAGCCATTTTTTGCCTTGTCCTTCCCTTCTGAAAGACAATGTGCCAGGCCTTCCTAAGTGTAAATCAGAATGATTCCACTAAAGCCAAAAGGACATACATAAACTGAAAATCTGTCCTTCACCTTTCATTGTGCCTATTTTGCCATAACAGTATTTTAAGGCTTTCTCTTAATACTAAAGTTTGTAACCCTTCCAGAGCTGTTTTGGGGAATTTTATGTAAGTAAATACACACAGAGCTATTTATACTTGTGTATAAAATATTTACACTCACAGACACATATGTTTATGAGATAGTGTGTGTTCTGTATTAATGACTCAGGTCATTACTTGGAAACATTTTTCTGCCATGCCCCATTACACAGCCAAATCACTTCAGAGAAGCATGAGAATTCATTCTGCTTAAAGAATGGGGCAGTATCAGCATTAGATTGCTTATATCCTCTTGTAACACTTTTGGACATGAGGAATTCCAGACAGAATTTCCATAGCATAAACCACCCAGGACTGAAACTGAGGTTCTTGTCCAAAAATATTACCAGAGGATGTTGTCGATTTCAAACAGACAGAAGGGGAGAGTAGAAAATGAGAACATTGTGTACATTGTCCACTGTGTACCTTGGTGTATTGCCATTGTATCTATGTCAAAGTCTTCCAGTTTTGCAGCCATTCCCTAGAGCAGTGGGTCACCTAATGCCGTTCCTGCTGGCAGAACATGATGTTCAATGGAAGGAAAAAATTATACAGGTATCAAATCTTGGACTATATTCTTGTTTGGGCCATTATGATGGGAAAAAAGAGTCATAGCTGTAAAGTGAGCCACTTATTAGAGATTGTCTGGGACATTTTTGGCTCCCATGAAACCCTCTAAACTGTCAAGAGAGCATTTAAAGATGGGGGTCTGAGGTATAGTCCGGCTGCTTAGGAGTCCTGGTCTGATCCTAAATATCCAGTCCTATGCAGATTATTTCTGCTGTCAACTTCAGCAGCAGTTTGCCTAGATTTCCGGGCTCAAAGCTCGGAGAAGAGAAACTTTTTTTTAATATTACATTAATGTGAGTCTCCCAGGTGTACACTGTTCCTATATTTATAATCAGACATTGATTAACTGTTATTATATTTAGCCATAGAGAGCTAGAAAGAAAGAAGCTAGGATGAAGAAGTAGTCATTATTATCAATAATATTTACCTTTTCATTTACAAGGCACACTCTGAAGATGCCAATGATGGCTTTCATAGAGGCAGTGTAACATATAAATTACTACACCATCACAGACAAAACAGATGAGCTTCCATTTCCGAAGTGCTCTGCTTCACGAAGTCAGTGGGACTCTAATTAATTAGCTTTCCTTCAACTTAGACCACCTCGGGATTCATCTGCACAATTCTAATGCAACAAAAAAGATCCATTTATATTCACTTGGCCTTAGTTCCTGCACAGGACTACACTTAGTCTAGCCATGCTACTGCACTGCACAAACACAGCACTTTTAGTTTATTATTGGATGTAATAAAGTAAAACAAATCCATCATTTTCTGGTTGCTGAGAGATTTGAAGCTAGACATTTGTTTGGCATTGGCCAAACTGGGCTCGTACTATTGCCAAAGGTCATGAAAGCAGCACCGACTGTTTTCCCCCAAACTCTATAGTTACTCTGTATGTTTATCGACCTTTGGCAATACTGTTATGTGCTCCTCAGCAGCTCTGCCAACATAATTAAAAAGGAGCAGTTGTATCAGAAAAGACACAGCAAGTTACTGAGGAAAGGTCCCAGCTGAACATTAACTCAGATTGACTTGTGGAGTGTAGAAACACGTAGAATGTGTATAGGACACCGACTAGTGAATAAACAACATGCAGACAGAACATTGTGGCATTCTGCTAAGACAAGAGTGAATAAGCGTGTAATGAAGAGGAATCATTGACGCAATTACAGAGGCAGTGGTAACACATTGATTGTATCAAGGTCAATGACCTCTGCTGCTATTAAAGTATACCTGACTTCTTACTACTGAGGTAATTAGATTTTTTGAAGTCAAATATTGATCCTCCAGACTTCTATAAAAAAAGCTAATTTTTCTCAATTTGACATCCCCTACAATGGTTTTAGACTGGCTACTTGTGTATTATAATCTTGTTTAACAAAGAGAGACAACAATTTTTAATGCTTTAAGCTTTTATAATTTATCTTAATATTGTAGCATCTTTATATGTGTACAAACTGATCTTCCTTTCACGTAGACACCAAGCACTGTATCTGAGGGCAGAGCTGGTCTAAGCTGAGGGAGGATGTGGCACTGAACTTGCCTATAAGGTGTAAAGGTATGTTCCTTAAGGAACTTGGTTCTTCAGTCTTACTATTACATTAAAGCAGAAAAAAAAATTGGCTGTACAGTGAGCCAGGTCTCGTTGTTCCTCAAACTCTTATTGAAATGAATCATATGGAAGATGATTTAGACATTTAAATAAGAGTTTGACTTTCTGAGCAGCCATGAAACCCAGTAAGAATTTCAAGATCATGGTTTTAAATGCACAAAATTGGATTTGTTGTCCAGATGGACAGGTCCAGTCATAGCAGTCATAAGAAAAATCTGTAGAAATATATAACCTGAAGCACACATCACGAGTCAGTGTATTGCTAGTTCAAAGCCATTTTTTTTCTGACAGGTTTTGAAATCACTAAACCTATTTATCCAGTATTCCCTAAAGCCTTACTCTCAGGCTCCTTATGAGGTGCTCCTATGATCATATTGGAGTGAAAATTATGCCATACATAGGTCTGTTCCTGGACACTATAGACAAAGACATTGATCTTGCCTCTGGCCGGAAAAAAAGTCATTGCCCCACTGAAAAATGGGAACCTCCAACACTTGCAAAAGTACCACTTCCACATTACCACCATAAATAACATGTGAATAAAGTCTTCCAAAAGGCAAAAACTTTAAAATTGCTGAACAGCAAGATTGTACATAATGCTTTTCAGGCACTGAAAAGTTTGTTTAACAGACTACAAAGGATTCATATTGTCCTTGGTTTCTGAAGGTTTCAGCAAAGGTTTTGCTGGTGAAGGAGCTGGCAGACATGCTAGCTGAGGACCCTGGTTTTGTCTAGTTTGGAGAGAAAGAGGCTGAGGGGTGATCTCACTGCTCTCTGCAGCTTCCTGAGGAGGGGAAGGGGAGAGGGAGATGCCAATCTCTTCTTCCTGGTAACCAGTGCCAGGACGTGTGGGAATGGCTCGAAGCCGTGTTCATTGGGAGAGGTTTAGACTGGACATTAGGAAGCATTTCTTTACCAAGAAGGTGGTCACACACTGGAAAAAGCTTCCTGGAGAGGTAGTTGACACCCTTTACCCATCAGCATCTAAGAGTCATTCAGACAATACCCTTAATTACATCCTTTAGCTTTTGGTCAGTCTGAAGTCTTCGGCAATTGGACTGGATGAACATTAAAGATCCCTTCCAACTGAAATATTCTATTCCTTTCTATTCTAATCTGTTCTTTTCTATTCTGCTCTAAAGTGTCTTCCAAACACATATATAAAATGCCTGTCCTCACTGTCTACCCTATCACAAAATTTTGGATTCTCAGTGGTGCCCAGACATGTAATTCCCACTGAAATAAGTGGAAATAGTGCTGAGGTGCTTTCGAAAAGTTCCATTGGCTTTCTCTGTGCAGCTTTATGCACCTGGAGAGATTAAGTCCACAGAATGTGTTGCAGTGTTTCCATTTCAATGTCTGGCTGCCCAAGGAACTTACTGGCACAGAATCACTTCTCCATTTGCCTACTGTACCATAATGCTTTCCAGTTCCAAAGGAGGCACTATTCTGCAGAGGTTAGTTCATGATGAGGCTCCCTGCTCATTTTAGGCTTCACATTAGCAAATAAAATGTTTCACTCCTGTTTTCACTAAGGAGCTCACTCTGATCAGCAGTCTTAGAGCATTCCTGATTGACTTGCTTATATACAAAACTCAGACACAGGAAGAATAGTTTATGAGAATTTGAATCAGATCTGTGTTTTTATGGAGTTTCATCCATAAACAAATTGTAATTTGGGCCCAAGTGTTCTAAATCACTTAGGAAACAATTTAATTTCCTTTCTTTTTTTATTTTTTTATTTTGTTTTGCCCATTCCTTTTATCTTTCTTCTAATTTATTCTTTCTACATGAGTCTAAATTTAGGAAAGCATTTTCACACTTGTGTCCCTCTCTTAATTTCTTCTTTGCACTCTCCTTTTGCTCCTCACCACCATTTCTATGCTTCCTCTGGCTCTTCCTTCTTCCTTCTAATGCTTTGAGCAAGGGTCATCCCACCACAGGTCATCAGACAGAGTAGAATGCTGAGCTCTACTTACCAGCTCCTATTTCTTATTATGTACTTCTTTATGGAATCCAAAAACATCAGACAAGTTGCAAGAGCACAGAGAGGGCCTCTTAGTCTTCTGCCCAGGAAAGACTGCACCTAGCTCTTGGAGAGCACCTAGCTTGGAGACTTATGCAAGATTTGTGACTTCACAAACTAGAATTACATATCCAATTCAAGAAAATATGTTAGGGAATAATATGAGCTAAGGATTGGTTCAGAATACAAGTTCTCTTCAGGAGAACTGTTTGGTGACATCCTCAGAGAGGAAAATGAAGAAATGAAAAGAGCAGCAGTTGAAGAATTGCAGTCTCTCAAAACAAACCAGAAGACAAAGGGAGAAAGGTGTCCATTTTTGTTCCTGCATGTATATTATTCCTTAGTAAACTGAAAAATAATTCCGGTTTTGCCCTTTCCCAGATGAAGCCTTCTCAAAATTCCATGTCTTTGAAGTGAATTCAGGTATTTGAACTTCAATAAAAGGGACAAAATTTGAACAAAACAATGTGCTGCTATTGTATTCCCCACTTTCGTTGGTTTTGGAAGTAAAAATTTTAAGAATTAATGTTTCATTTAAGGGAATGCAGTAACCTATGTAGGTTTTGTATATTTGGAACAAATTTAGAAAGAAGATGAAATTATTTCCTAAAATGAGATCAACAAAAGAATCTTTCAAGATATAAACCTAAAGCAGTGGGAGGTTTGATATAATATATATGGAAATATATAATAACATTATATGCTATATATGTTAACATTATATGATATATAATAACACTTTATGCTAGAATTGAGTACCATCTTGCATTATGCAACAAATGAGAGAAATGATGTGTAAATATTGGCCAAAGGCTATATCCAAACCTTTGAAGTCATTGCTCAAAATATTAAGTAGGCAATCCTAAGGATGAAGATGATCATTCCTAGGAACGTAAATTTAGTGAAGGAATTATTCATAATGAACAGTTCTGAGTGCAGGACACAGTATGTGTCATTCTTTGAAAGATGCAAGAAGCTTTCAAGGTGTCACTCAAGTCAGAGTTTGGGTGTTTCCTGTATGGCTACAGATACACTGAGACGAAGGTAATATCATCACTGCAGATGTTCTGCTGAGCTCTGATTCTTACATTAATTTTGGACTCCTTTCTGTCTTAATCTCTGCACAGTTATGTCTTTCCTATTCTCTGTAACATCCTGCCACCGCTTGATAAATAGATGAATCTGTAGAACATAAGGTAAACATTATTAACAGCAAGAACAATTTACAAACCTCATAATTTGTATCTTGAGAATATTTATCAAGGTTCTCGACAAAAACAACAAGTAAAGGCTTTTTAGAAAAGGGGNGACTATTGTTTTTCTATAGCACTGTTGTTCTTTGTTAGTATGTTAGTATATTTTATATCTACTTCCCCAAATAGTATATTTTGTATCTACTTCCCCAAGGATATATGGCTCAAGGGGCTAGTATTTTTCTATAAACCTATTGTTCTTTGTTAATTCTAAATACCAATATTGTTCTTTGTTAGTTCTGAACATCAGTCTTGTTTGTGCAGGCCCTACAGACCCTGCAGACCCTCTAGGGATTCCGAATGCCCTCGAGAGGCAAGCCATTCTTCTACAGGAAGGTTGTTTTCTAAGAGTTTTGCAGAAGAGCCCATAGAAGGTAGACATAAAGATGATGAAGCTACAGACAGCACTTGCAGAGATACCATGGAAAAGGACATAAAAAGTAAGGGCAAGCATGGCAAGGAGTGCCAAGCACTAGCTGGGAGGAAAAGCCATGAGTTTTTGAAGGAGTGAAGTGAAATTATGACAGTTTTCTCAGCACCCCAAAAAGCTTCTCACGCAGGTTCACGCTGCTCAGTGTTGTTTGCGTCACTGCCATGCTGGGAGAGGTGATATTATGTCCCACAATACAGCAGGACAGCACAAACATTGCCTCTCCATGTCAAGACATCATTCTGTGCTCTGTACCTATATAAGGAACTGGCTTGCTGCGCCCTGCAAGGCACAGTATGGCTGACCTGGTGGGTTTGGTCATCAAGCCACAAGGTATGAAAACTAACTACAAATACTCAAAATGAGGTAAAGGTTGGTCTATGTTTATAAAGGACTGAGGTTTTTTGGTTTTTTGGGGTTTTTTTCCCCCCATCCACAAGTATCTCAAAATAGTTTTTGTTTAATTCTCAAAATATTCCTGTAGGAATTTCCCCTGGGAGTTCAGAAAATAAATAGCTTATCCTGGACGGACTATTTATTTCCAAAATATTTACTCGTGCAATCCATGTGATTGTAATGTGCCTCCATTTCTCAAGCTCTCTTTCAGCTCCTTAGGGGCACATAACTTAAGCCTAGCAACTTTACCCATATACTGACAGACTGTACTTCTAAATATTGAACTGGTAGCTCCAATTCTCTATTCATAGTGCAACTATTAATGTGGCAAGAGAGAGTGGTTTATGATTAGGTTTGAAATGCCCAGACTCCCTGGAACCAAAAGTTCAAATCTCTGTGAGATCAGTGCTTTGCCCCTCTGTCTGTGCTAGATGCACTCTACAACCCCAGGTCATCCCCATAAGGCTCTGAAATTGGGTCTGTCTGGTCAGCTTAAAGGTCCACAGGTCATGCTTTGTCAAAAGGGGTACCCCAATATTTGTGCACATGATCCCTCACACCTGTTCCCTGTTCTTGCTCTATAACATTGTGCTAACAGCTGTTTACTGTCAGCTACCAGAGAGCTGACTTGCAATTCTGCAGGACTGGTGTAGTCCAGCTGCTTTTCTGTTGATAAAAATTACAGTCCTCCACCTAAAGCATACCATTTCAAACCAAAAGAATTCTAATCTAAGAGCTGATACTTTGAAAACATATGCTTCAAGATAAAATGCTGTCATTACCTGTTAGCTGCAAACACTGTGAAAGCCACACTGAAATTTACAGGTTTTCAGTTTATTCTCACTTTCTATTTTCCTAAAAGAAGAGCTTTTTCATGGCAGATTTAACATTAATTTCCCATTTATTTTTTGAGCAAGGAAAGAAGTGAGAAAAAAAAATCAGGATGGCAATATACTTCATCAACATACATCCATCTTGCAACAGATTCTCAATGTGCCTTAAGGAGCCATGTGAAGCCAATTAACCACTAGCCAATTTTTGTGATTGAAATAGGCAGCAAACAGCAGAGATTAAATAGCAATAAACATAGTACATAGATAAGTTGGCTAGCTCATTTTCCTATGATTAATTAATCCTAGATTTATTTAGTTATTTATTCAGTTAGAAGCACTGCTGATACTCAAAAAAATTCTAAGTGTGTTAATTAGGGAGTGTCTGCAGCAAAGGCTGGCCAGGGTGAGCAGGTCTATAAGAAGAGAAGTAGCAGCTGAAGCCAGATTACTTAAAAGAGGAAAGAAGGAAGATATCAGAACCTGGTTGGTCTGGTAAGATTGCTATATTTTGTCAAATTTCCTGCAAAATGCATTCTCTGTGGTAACTTTGATATTCTCAAGTAGTTAATATTTCTCTGTTGTTTTTAGACTTCTCTCCTTTATCTATAGTGGTGTTAGAGCAGAAAAAAAATCTGTTGCTTATACATATTTATCTTTCTAAAGTGTAGAGAAATGTGAAAGAAAAAAAAAATCGTTGTTTTCCACAAAAGCCTCGGTTGAAAACGTGTTTAAAACTAATTAAAATAAGAAATAGCTTTTAATTGACCATTTAATGATGAAGGGGAAAGCTTTAAAATATATAGCTGAGGATAGGTTTGGGGGAGGAGTGATGGCTGCAAACTCCTTATTCCCTTTCTAAGCTCAATTATGTAAGCTTACTGCCAGTAAGCTTCCATGACAGACTAAAGGAAGTCAATCTGTGTAAATGATAAAGGAAAAAGGCAGTGTGTAGACTGAGTGCTGCTTATGTGTCAAGTTAGCACTGCTAAGAAACGAGAGAAGAAATGGGTATCCAAATAAAAATGATTATGGAGTACTCCTTCCTCTTTCTAAGGAGAAAAAAACCCACAAAACACCTGACTTCTGCTGTATTGAAGTCAGTGGTCTCTTTCTTGATGCCTTTGTGTTTAGAAACAAAGCAGATGTGAAACCCTACTGGAAAACTTAGACACTACACAGGTGCAAAACACCGACAAGGAATGGAGAACCAATGCCTTTTACTTCAGAAAATATACCTCCCTGTCTTCTTGTGCCCTGCTTCATCGTAGTCCTGTTGTCTTGTCCCTCCAAGGCCTCGGTCTATATACAGCTTAGAATATGGGGCAATCAACCAGCATGAAATATCTGAACTACCTCGTGAAAGCAAAGAGTTCAGCAGTTACTAGAAATACTTAACTGCTCACCTAATTGAGATATTTATCTTAAATAGATCTTAAATTGGATATCTTTATCTTGGGCTTTTCTGCCCAAGAAATAGTGTTTCTTTTTGTTGGGGGTTTGTAAAAGGATAGGAATAATGCTACTAGCAAAGGCAACCTTGCCATTGTAAATTCAGTTGAAAATAGACTTGTACAGAACATCCTTTTTTTTTTAGAATCAAAGCTTAGGATCAGCCAAAGTAAGACAAATGCCAAGTAAATAGGAGGGAATTAGAGGTTTATGAGCCCCCTTTCAAGGAATTAAGGGAAATAAAATGGCAATTTGACTAAGAGATGATTGGTGAATCCAGAAATTCTCTGCCCATCTCTTTAGAGCACTTGATTTTTTGCTACACTATGGTAGTCCCTCTGCCATCTAATAGTTTTCAGCTACATGCAGTTGAACGCCTAGCAGCTGAAACCCCAAAAATATATTATTTATATGCTTGGAAGGAGAAAACACTATCTTAATGATGTTGCAGTTAATGAAATCTTTAAAAACTCTAGCACACTTGGAGTTCCTCATGCAGAAGGCTGGGAGAGGAGTAAGTGTTGGATGTGTGACTAGCTATGTTCTCATGTTCTGTTTTCAGCATGGTTCTTCCAAATGCTTGAACACTGATCTATATAAAGGATAAATTCCATGTAAAGACAGAATGCAGACAGGAAAACAGGAACACTTTGGATTTGATTTAGCAGCTTGTTACTAAAAAGCAGCTTGCATTGCATCTCTCACAGTATGAACAATGACACAATCTTCTTATTTCCTTAAGGCAATAAACCTGACTTCAACATGTCAGAGGAAGATGACTCTTTTCTGAATGTTAAAAGATCTCTGAAAAAGAGAATGGTGAAACACAGCACCCCAGTGGACTCAATGCTTTCAAGAACAATTCCATCTCTTACAGATCTGACAAATCAGTCAATCAAGGACCAAGATACCACGAAGAGAGTTTATGGATCTCCGATGCCAAAACCAAATCTAAGTAGATCATTATCTCAAGTATCATCAGTACGTATTGATGCATACTTCCCTCATATGTCCCCGAAAAGGCCTTCAACAGCATTTGATTTGCAAGAACTAAATAAAGAGAAAAGCCAAAGCTCTCGGCTTGTATTTTCTAGAAGGAGGCTTTCCACTGTGGTGGCCTCTGATGAATCAAATCAAGAGCCACCTTACAAGGTTGTCCAAAACACAGAAACTCAAGCTACCACCAGAGCATCTGTGGATGCTGCAGCAATTTGCAAGAGTGGACCTTCATGGCTTGTTTCTGGAATACCAGGGATAAAAGATCCCCCGGTAGCAAAACCCAGAAAAAAGAAAATTGATAAAGCTCTTCAGGTAAAGGCTTTCATTTAGTTATGCAATAACTAAGTTACCCAAACTTCTACCAATGGTATATTCTACCAATATATATAGATCTTTCTAGTAAAGTGGAAATAGTTTCCTGATAAAACACTTTCACAACTTTAGCAGTGAGGACATCTGTTTATGAATTGGGTCATAACCTGGTAGACTCTGTGATACCATTGCTAATCACAGATGGAATGCCATGCAAATTTCCAAACTAGCATTTGCTTCAGCTTGTGAGCTGCTATGACTCATTGTGTACCCTAGTGGGAAAGTATATTTTTAAAAATATATCTTTGTTTAGAAGATACTTAGGAATAGGAAGAAATCAGTAATTTAAATTATAAAGTTTCTTAATGTTACCAAGTCAGCTCAAACTGGAGAAACAAATAATCTACTACTTCATCTGTTTAATCCAAATTGTAGTGCTTTATAAAAGGAATGCCAGTCATTGCAAATGGGATCTTGTGAGCAGTCCTTTTGACTGATGTAGGGTTTCCTGGGGAAAGCTTAGATTGATAAATGTTCTGCAGGTGTTGGTTGTTTGTGGAGCACAAGAACTCAATTTTCTGAAACTTTAAATATTAGCAAATGGCCTGTGGAAAGCCAATAGAAAGGATGGGAAAGCAGCACAGTTAGACTCTGAAGGTTGTCATGTCAGTGGGAAGCCATCAAATTCTGTTCTAGTTTGGTTTTTCCTCTGTACCATATTGTTCTTGAGTGTGTTAAAAACTCAAGAAAACTTGCCAACTTTGAGAGTAAAAGCTTCTCTGCTTAAAACAAATGGAAAACTTTGGCCAAAATCGAGTTGGGTCATAAGTCCTTTGTGTATGTTGTTTGTTTTTGAAAGCAGGTGGCATCTGAATGGATTAGGTTGATTAAATAATATTTTCTCTTCTATAACAGAGAAAGAAAGACAGAGAATGGCTGCTTCGTCAACTTAGAAATATTGAAGAGGCAACTAAACATGAACTGACAATTGAAGACGCTTGACTGGGCTACCTGTGGGACAAGTGCTGTCACATCCATCATGTGGGAATGGCTAGTTCCAGTAAATCACACTCTTCATTGAAGTGCCTGTTAGACTTCCTCTTTCATTCCAAAATGTTCTTTTTCTGTTGTTCATTTGTTTTGTCATTCTTTCCTCTTAAATCTAGGAGAAGTCGGGTATAAATTAAGAAGAGTCAATGTTAATTTATAATGGCTGAAAGGCCTAGAACAAAGAAGGGAGGAAAAATTTTCTGTAAGAATCATTCTTCATTCTGCCACAGCTCTTCCCGCCCATAATCTTTTGTATAGCATTCAAGTCTTATAGGGTTGCTGATGTTTCTTAAGTGACAAAGTCCTAGTGGCCACATAGAGTGTAATCCTGGTTAGCCAAAGGAGAATCTCTTCATCTTAAGAGTAATCAAAGATGATGCAATCTGGAATGTTTTTGCTGTTACCTGGCAAGATGAGGAAATACTGAGAGGCACCAAGGAGGGAGGCCATTCTTTAGAGATTATTAATTAATGACAGCTTATTTTGAAGTTTTGGTTCAAAATCAGTTTGTCCCAGCCTTAGATTGTAAATGCAACTCACTGGTGTATTTGAGATACTGAATCCTTGGTTGTGTGTTTTGAGCAAGTGTGGGCTTTCCGTTTGGCTTTTTTTTCCTCTGGAGCTGCTGCGTGGAGGTCGAGAAGGGTTTCTTACCTGACAGCTGTATTGTCAAAATGGTAATTTAGCTCAAAGAAACTTTCTGAAGCATCAGTCAAGAATTATGCAAAAGGCACAATATTCATGGTAGTTCCTACTGCTGTCTGTTACTTAATCTTTAGATTAAACAGGCAGAGTTTATCACTTCTAAGTGATCTGTGGAGTGTCAGCAGCAGGAATCCACAACAGATTTGCCACCTACATACACACATTTCTGCACTTGTGTGGCTCTAGCATGTGCAATCTCCTGGCTTATACTGGTTTTGCAGCTGTTCCAGGCACTACTTACCCCAAAGGGGAGAGGTTGCATTCAAAAGAAGCTGCCATTTAAGAATGGAGGCAAGGGACACTTTTGCATTTCCTTCCCACACACTGTAACTTGTAATATCTCACATCTAAGGTGGCAGAGAAGGAGAAGTATGTCCCATGCCAACATTATGAGGCAGGCCAATCAATAGAATCTGTGTTACACTCCAAAATGTAAGAGTGGAGTTGTGGTTTAACAACCTCTCTCAGGATTTAAGAGGAATTAGGATGTTTTTGCTAACGATTCTTGAAGTGAAATTCTTCAAGAATTTCTCAGAACAGCCTCATCCTCATAGCTGGCTTTCTGTGTAGCCAGGCAGTGGGGCGATGTTGTCCTTCAGGTCACGAGCCAAGTCACAGTCACTTGGTTTCATGTTTAGTTAATGTTCTGGAATTTGTTTTTGTGTGTGTTACCCAGGCTGCTTGTCTGGCCTCCACAGGTTCCTCTGGCAACCAGAGAGCTCCTGGCTGGTGTAGATCCCAGGCTGCTTTTGAGATAAAATAGGCATGGTTGCAGATGTGCTGCTATTCCCCTTGAGGCTGCAGGCATTTCATCAGTATCTGTGATTTGTGCCAGGGGCTGAACTAAGATCAGGCAAGTGCAAGGTTAGCGTAAAACTCTCCTCTACCCCTGGGACAAGCACAGATTAGTCTGGCTGCATGACCCAATGCTTAATCCAAATGACCCAGTTCTGCCTCTTGTTTATTTGTACCTTCCCAGATAGTCAGTTCCAGTTGTTCTTTCTTCAGGCTTCTCATCCTAGTCTCAGGAAGTCTTGATACTGCTTCTGCTTTCTTTTCTCACAGTTGCCTCTCAAAGTCACTCTTGGCTCCTGCCCATCCAGTTTCTTGGTCTTCAAATATCTTCATCTAATGTCTTCTCCAATTTGTCCTCTAGTTGTTTCCTTCCTTATAAGACACAGAGGTCTTTTGTCTTTAGTGCCTGGTCTTCACTGCTGGATTCCTTGCCCATCTGATACCCTCTGATACCTGACACTGGTCTTCTGCCAAAACTCAGACTCTTGTCATACCCCAAAGTGCCTTTGTCTACTTAGGTTGATGCCCTCCATGATGCTAGGCCAAGTGGAAAGGTCATGTGGGACAAGTTCCAGACCTTAGGAGACCAGGGGGGTAGTTGCTGCAAAATTCCTTCTAAGGCCCTGCTTTGGGCTACATTAAATGCAAAAGGAATCCAGGGAATATGGCTACTTAACAGCTAAGATATTTTTGGCTTCATTCCAAGTGCAATGCAAAACTCCTGAAATTCAGAGCACAGTAAATGATGAGAAAGTTTTTCAGGGAGCAAGGTGCCACCCTGTCAGGTTCATGGAACTAGCTGGTGCCAATAAAATCCCAAAGACTTTCTTCAGTGGAGGAAAACAAAGTGTACAGAGTGGTAACACAGAACTGACTTTGGGTCTTTCCAAGTTTTCAAGCTATATCAGGCAGACAGATGCAAAAAAAACAAGTGGTCTCATGATTTTGGAAACTACTTCTATTTTCTCTCTAGAATGTTTAAATACAAAAGACTATATAGCCTTTGGTTTGGAATAATTTAGGTGTTCATGAGTTTGCAGAAGTTATAAAACTGCTTATAGCGTTTCATGAGAAAATTAATACAATCAACTGGTTCTTCAGGGGTTTTCCAACATGTGTCTTGACATTCTACAACCACAGTATCAACAGTTAATTGCATGTAACAATCCCAAGGGACTTCACCCAAGCCTATATAGTACAGACCTTAGTGAAAGGTGTTCCCAAAGAAAAGGTTTGTCTCTAATTTATAAAATCAGGATGTTAGAAAATATGAAACCACATGTATCAAATTGCACATACAAAACTACACGGCTATTATTATGCTTCACATGTAAGTATTTCCATAGGGCAAAAATAAATTTAAAAAAAACCCCACCAAACAACTAGTATTTCTTTTGTTTACAGAGCTTGAACTTCCTTTCATTTCTCCAGTAGATTCACAATTCTACTGGAATTAAATTTTTAAGTTTAAATTATACAGCTAGTTTTCTGTCATACTATGTATGTATACTTTGAAAGGAATGGGCTTTGGGATGAGCACTAGTAGTATGCAGTTTCACTCTCGTTTAATGTTCATCCTCTAGTGGCAACAATGCCAAATTACTGTTTGATTAGTGCTTCTCTTCATGCACAAAGTTCTTATATGAATATTTATATTACAATATCACAGTGAAAAAAAATATATACTTCTTAGAGGGAGCTGTAGAGTCCAACACCTCTGAAATTTCTAATTATTAGAGACCTTAAGTACGGATTTCGGGTGCTGAGACTGAAAAAGGTTGGGGACTGCAGACACCAGATCCTTATGAGAAGATAATACCCAAGACATCCTGTTCTGTAAAATAAAAAGCCCCTTTCCTGCATGAATGAACGTGAATCAGAGTTGCAACATGCTCTTGAGCCTTGGTGTTGTTCTGACTTTCAAATGCAACGTGGACCCATTTGTAAGTTCAGAACAGCCTTCCCATTGAGAGTGTTCTTTTAGGGCAGTATTTTTCCTTTTGGAGTGAAGCTATGACCTTGACCTATGGAACTGTTTTCAGTACACTTGTCCGTGAATAGATATTACACAACCTACCTGCTGACAGTGACTAAGCATGATGTTGGATGGAGAAGAACAAAAACATTACCAAGAACAGAGGGAAGAGACAGAAATGTCTTCACCCTGGATTTATGAGCTCAGCCTTGTTCCCACCGAAGCAATGGTAACACTCCTGTTGACAGAGCTGGGAGTGCTCTGCCCAGCTGCAGTGCTTCTGTAGGAGGCCAGTTTGAAGAGAAAAATGTTTAGCACATATATTTAACATAGTTCAGATTTATGTAACAGACAAATGGAAACTAAGTCCTTCCTTTGCTGGTCACAGCTGAACAATTTTAGAATAACTAGGAAAAGTGGAAAACTTTTAAATAAAAACAGATTTTTATTTTCCTCTAAGTTACAACATAGTTACATTCCTGCTATGGACAAAACCCTGAGTAATAAATCACACAACAGTGTCACTGACCTGTACTTGGTTGTGTTTTGTTCTATAAGACATATAAGCACGAAAGTCTCCCTTAGTTCCAACTGTTGATGCACTCCACCATGCCTATTAAAATAGCTCACTCCTCAAATTTTTTTGATAGAAAAAAATGAACAAACACTGAGCCTAGCAGCACCTAGAAAAGTTAGACCATTTGAAGCAATTGGGTAACATTTTCAAATGTTGCTAAAAACTTGAACTAGGCACAGCTCTTACCACCTCCTTTAGGATGTAGACTTGAGCTGCCCACCCTCACCCTGCCCAAACCTTGCTCAGGCTTTGTACTACTATGTAGGTATCCAATGCTCCTATGCAATTAAATGGTGCTTAACAGTGCAGTCAGTCCCAACAGGCATGCAAATCCTGTAGAGCTTGACAGTTGCCAGTCTCCTGGGTCTATTCATACATGTGGCTTCACAGCAGTCCCACCCCTCCAACCTGAAGCGGTACATGTGCATGGAGATGCGTAGCAGACAGCAGTGAGATAAGAATTACATCTATCTGATTTTAGTTCCAGCAGCCCACAGTATAAAACTCTGGGAAGTACAGACTGCATTTCAAATCCCCTTCTCGTCTGAGGTAGGAGCTTGAAACCAAATGTCCTAGCTCACAAGGCAGTAACCATCGTCTCCAGGCTTACTATGAAGTCAGTGCTTTTAAGTGTTACCTGTCAAAGTAGTTCCACTTTGCCTAAGTGTTTATTAAAAATAAGATTGAGCTTGCATCATTGTTCTGTCACTCACTGTCCTGCATCTGTGGTTTTTTATTTCTTGGTGTATTTGTGGGGGTTTTTTTCCTCTTTTTCTTCATTTTTATAGCAGAAATGGAAAGAAAAAGGGGAAAAATATCCTTCCTATCTTTTCTGCTTCTTACTGTTGCTGCCATTTTGATTCCTTTTGTTGCCTTCTACTTCATACTTTTGTCCTTTCCTTGCTTTACACGTCCTACTATAACTGTCTTCTGCTTTCAGTTCTTCATATCATTGCAGGTTTGTCCCTTGTAGTGACCTTCTTCTACAAGCAGATACCATAATCCTCCTAAAGCTTACATCTTCTCCTAAAGAGGAGGTGCCAGCAGTGATAGGGGGAAAGAAATATCTCACATCACTAAGACAGGAAGAGGAAGGTTCTCTTCCTAGAAATGGAATAATTCAATTTTATAGTATGGAAAGTTGTTGTGAATTCAAATATAGGAAAGAAAGTATGTGCAGGATTGCTGACAAATTTACTCGGAAAGGAACTGGATCCAAAAATAGCACTTACGAGATGCCCAGGTAAAATGGGTTTCAAAGTATACTTCCCAGCCAAGAGAGCACAAGCAATTCATTCCATCATACAACATACACTTAAATCAAATTGGTGTTGCATGAGAGTATTCATACCAAGGTCATGGATGCTTTAGCATTTGTTACTCCTCTCAAAAAAAAAAATCACACAAAACCCCAAAACCTGCACAAACCATAGCTCAGCAACAGCAAGAAGCTTTGCCACCATGAGGGAAGACATTGCAATTAGATGGAAGGCTTGCAATTGCAATCAAAAAATTTATTTACAACACATGCTAATGTAGATACATGTTATAATTATAACTGCACTAGAAGGAAGAAAGAAGAGGTGGACCTGGAATGGTGGAGAAAGAAGTGATGTATGGCATCCTGAATGCCTCTGGGTAGCTGAAGAAAAAGTTCACTAAGACTGTAGGACTGGCAATTATACCACAAAGGTTATGATGCAACCATGCAAATCAACAGTGTATCCTGACCTTTACTAATAGATTCAGTAGCAGATGAGTTTTTTCGGCCACAGCTGGGAGATGATAAAACTTGGTTAAAGAAAACAAATCACAGAGCAAATTCCTTGTGTAAGACCAGCAAAATGAAAAGTCTGTGATGATCATATTTGGAGAAGAGATTAATTAGAGAAGCAAAAACACTATAGCAGACTCACAACACCTAAAAGGTCTGTTGGCTATCACTGTTTCTCAGAATGCAAAATCAGTGAGTTAAAGGAAAATAAGTCTTGAACTTGATATTTTAAAACGTGTCCCTTTTTTGCATATACTTAAACCTGTAAAACAGATTTTTTCACAAGATAGATATCTTTGAGAAAAATATCAAATTATAGCAGAAATGTACTGTACATGAAAATGTAGAAAATTACATTAAAAAGAAGGAGGTGCTGAGGGAGTTGTTTATTTTTGTTATGTTGACCATTTAATGGTCAAGCAGTCACTGATTGTAATAACAGCAGCAACAAAAGTAAAATTTAAGTCCTACTTTTATAGTTATCCATATAAGTATTTCTACAACAGCTTGATTAATCCGATTTCTCAAGAGAAAAACTTTTGACACATCTAATCATTCTTCTCTATCTTAGTTTTTACAACTGGTCCATCATCACCAAGCTATGGGTCACTAGAAGTTTCATTCTTTTCCATGTGACTTTGTTACAGAAGGCAAAATCACGGTGATTTACCAAAGGTAGTCAAATCTTATTTGTAAAGAGCACTCTGCTTTCATCTGTAACAAAGTGCTTTAACAGTCTAATCTTGGCTTTTAGCTTTGTTTCATTATACATTAATTAAATTGATTTTTTTTAATCCAGCAACTCTGCATGATCTTTGTGTTTGATGGCAGAGATTATTTATACAGTGGGTACGCAAATATTCATGCGACATTCAATCTTATCTCCAGTGTGATTTTGATATAATAACTAGTTGGATTAACCCTTTCACATCTCTAGTTGCAAATTCTGTTGTCCTTCAAGAAGCCCTAAAACTGCTGACAAGTACAGTTAGAAGCTTCAGTTTTCTGTAAAACGCTTGTGAGGGGTATTCAGTCAAGAGTAGGTGTCACCTCACCACCTAACCGAGGGTGTTGTGCCACACACCTTGCCTTTATGCTGTTCTCCTACCTCTTCCCACAGAAAGCAAGCTCTGCCCCGCTCACACCAAAAGGTTCAGGGTTCCCAAGCAGAGGCTAACTCTTTCTGAGAATTTTTGATCCTCTGGACAGTGTGAACTTCTCTATAGCTCACTGTGGATCTCCTGCAAAGAATTTGAAATACTAGATGCTTGTAGGTTAAGGCAGCAGTGAGTATCAAAAGCTTTCACACTTGATAACTATATCTGTGTTGGTTTTGCACAGCCTGGTTTTTGGTAGCAGGGGTGTCACAGAGGTGGCTTCTGTGAGAAGCTGGTAGAAACTTCCACCATGTCTGGCAGAGCCAATCCCTGTTGGCTCTGAAGATGGACATGCTGCTGGCCAAGCCTGGGCCAATTAGAGAGGTTGGTAACGCCTCTGTGATAACATATTTAAGAAGAAAATCAAAACAAAGTGGCAGCACAGCTTTTTCCAGCTGGAGAAGAGGAGGAGGTGAGAACAAGTGAAGGAAACCACATGGAGACACCAAGGTCAGCGAAGAAGGATGGGGAGGAGGTGCTCCGGGAGCTGGAGCTGAGATTCCTCTGCAGGCCATGGGGTCCACGGGGGATGCAGAGATCCCCCGTGGACCCCATGGGGGTGGTGCCTGTGCTGGAGTGGATGGACGCCTGGAGGAGGCTGTCATCCAATGGAAGACCTGCTGGAGAGAGGGGGCCCCTGTTTCCAGGCTGCAGCAGCCTATCCTTGGAGGACTGCACTCCGTGAAGAGTGACCCACACCTTGGTAGTTTTGGGAGGACTGTTTGCCCATGGGAGGGACTCACATTGTAGCAGTTTTGGGAGGACTGCTGCTTGTGAGATTGGAACCATGATGGAGAAGTTCACGGAGAACTGTCTCCCGTGGGAGGGACCCCATGGTCTCACAGGTGAAGGACTTCTCTCCCTGAGGAGTGGAAGAAGATCTTGGGTGACAAACTGACCAAAACCCCCATGCCCTGTCTTCCTGTGCTGTCAGTGGGAAGGAGGGAGGGGCTGGGGGAAGAAAAGGTGTTTTTAAGGGCTTATTGTACTTCTCATTATCCTCCTCTGATTTTGTTAGTCATAAATTCACTTTATACCTCTAAGTCGAGCCTGGTTTGCCCTTGGAGTGTTTTCTCCCAGTCCGTATCTCAACTCATGAACCCTTTGTTAATTTTTTCTCTCTTCTGAGCGACTTTTGTGGGTGCCTGGCATTTGGCCAGTGTCAAACCACGACACTATCAGACACTAAAGCTCAGGCAAACCTGATTCCCAGCAGCAGCTTACCTGATTTCAGCTCCCTGTGCAAACCTCAGACTTTCTATAAATGACTGAAGTCCCAGAGTCCTGTCTCTTGACCTCTGAGGAAACAATAGAGGCTCTGAAACCTGGAAGAAAAGTACTCTTGGTATTACTGTCAACAATATAATAATAATTATTATTATTAATACAAATAATACTGCTGAAATCAGAAATGCCCCAGGACAAAAGGCAAGGACAGACTTCCTGACAAAAGCAGCTGGGAAAACTGTTTTATTTTTGTAAGAACCAGTGCAGAATTTAATAACCTAAATGTGAAAAACAATTTTAATTGACAGAGAGATATGTGTCCTCCTGTTTCAACAGCATTTATCACTTTGCTATCAGTAACAACCCTCTTGCTCTCTTGCTAAGAATTCCAGGCTGCTGTCTTCTGCTCTGCCTGCAGCCCAGGCCCTGTTCCTGTAGCAAGCACAGTTCTGGCATGTTTGTCCCCCAGTTTTGGCTTTCCACTTCATGGGACAGATGACCAGAGAAAATGGTCGTCTTGACTTACTCTGGTCTGGGTCCTATGATTATTCCTATTTTTATTAGCATTTTTAAAAAGGTAAAAAGAGGAAAGAATGGCACTTTAGATTCAAGTATTAAGAGCCACATATATGCGTGGAGGTTAAAAGTCTTCATAAAACATCAGAAGAAAAGATCAGGAATTTGAAACATCAGTGGCTCCTCCAGTTTTGGGTTAGCAGTAAGTTTTTTTCAACATCTAGTCTATCTACTGTCAAAGAGAATATCCACTGTTGCATTTGATAAGGTAGAAACCAATATAAATGAATTATTGCTGGCTGTAGTCCTCCGGGCACTTTTCCTCTAAGTTTTGCAACTGGCTGTGACTATGAAGGCCCTGGTCTGGGTCTGGATCTCCCTTTTTCTCCATCAGTACTGCCTACTTTTCTCCCTACTACATGTGGAAATGCCTGTGCCTGGAAAGCCATAAAGTAGTCCAGGCAGAAAGGGGAGTTTCATGTGAATGCCGGCATTTAACCCATGTGACAGACCCAGACATTAAAGTAAGTGGTAGTCTTTTGTTACTGTCTCAAACTTCACAGGAGGTACTTTAATATGTATTTGAAAGTGCTATTATGTTTAAATTGCTTTAAGAGTAAATCTCTTAAATTTGCCTTTTACTTCATCAGTGTAAGATAGCAACAACTTCAGCAAGTAAACCTAATGGTGGTGAGGGCTGGAGTCTCACTCCATCAGTACCTGCAGCCCTCAGGGACTGTAGTAAAGGGCATATCACATGGTTAGTGGTGTTCTTTTCTGTTTCTGGGCCCGGAGAGACACAGTGGCTGAAGAATACAAAGAGATTTAAACAGCTTGTCCTGGTTCAGATGCCTGGAGCCAGCACCAAGGGGATAATTTACATTTTTCAAAGTCACGTCTAAGCTATAGCTCACCGTGGTAGGCACTGAAAAGCCTTTATTTTCATGGCTGGTCATAGAAATACCCCTACCTGGGTTTAGTAATGCTGACTATAGCAGAAGCAGTGAAACAGAAGCTTTTTTTTATATTAACTGTCCACACGTGAACTCGTACTGTGCAACATGCTTACAGCTTTGTCATACCACAGTAAGTCAAAGTGTTTCTGTTTTATTTCTCTAGCTAGGCAAGCTGAGAGAGCAGCTGGCCCATGGTAGGATGACTAAAGGACTTTAACCTCTCTTGCCAGAAGAGTGCAACAGTTTGTAGAAAATAGTTTTCTGGATGGTCTATGTACGCACAACATTGCAAACAAGGCATTTTCCTCAGTGCCCAGACACTTTGGGTGCCACCAAGGAGATAAACTACTTTTTTCTCTCTCTTTTTCACGACTCATGATTTAATGCAGAAAGTCCATAGAAGCCTTCCCTAGACTTGCCATGAGACAGCCTCTCACTAGAGTTTCTGCAGATTAAGTAGGTATTTTAGGTATTTATAAACTATTTTCCACATTTCAGCAAAATTAATTGCTGCAGAAAAGTAGCAAAAGTCAGTCTGCATCCAAAAGTTAGTGCAAGAAAAACTTGGAACATCTTCTCTGCATCCAGAATTTAATTCTAAAAGTCATATTTATCCAACCAGAATAGATAAATAATACCAAATGGCTTCTATGTCATTGTCACAAAATGACGACAATCAACAAATGTGTGAATCAAATTATTCATTAATAACCTAAGCATAATCAATTGACTAAAATTCCTAATAATCCACACAGCTGAAATAAAGCATTTTTTGATATGGAATAAATGCAGAGAAGAAACTAGGTTTTTTATATTTCTATCATAGCTGTTTCTCTTCATATACTTGATGACGTATGTGTGGTGTGTGTGTGTGCATGCATCACAGTGGTTTTGGATATTAAGCTTAAAATTCAGAATTAGTTTCTTACCTAAAAAAAGATAATGAGGATATGCCACTGGTTATTTGTGGTTTTTTTTAAAACATATCCAGAGAAGCAGTCCCAGTAAGAAATTATTTGGCAAGTCACTTGAATTTTTGGTAATTAGTGGATAAAGATCACTTGTACCCAAATGTATACAAAACTTTACATTCTGTGAATCCCTCTATATGACTTTAAAGAAAAAGAATTAAAAATCCCAAACTTTATTTATCATTCAAAGTGACATCATTGACTAAGAATTATTGAGAAATCCATGGGAAAATCTTGCAGAAAAAGTAACCGTTGCCTAGGATTCATGTGGTGTCTTTTGACAAGTGGTTCAAATTAGAAGTCAACAGTTGGAACACCTAAAAATTACCGTCAAAAGTCTTTAGTAAACACAACTCTACATCATGAAAGTTTTTAACCTCTTGACTCTTATCTGTTTGTGTTCTTTAAAAGCAATTTCAGGGTCAGATGGAGATTGGTAGATGAGTTGTAGTATTACATCAAACAGATTCCACATAAACATATACACTACTTTCATTTCATTGATGTTGCATGGCCTGTACAAAAGCATTGCCTGGTTGACTGGTACTGCCCTGAGTTATCATAACCTCTTCTAACATATGCTCATTACATTTCCATAAATGATATATGAAGAGACTGATTTTTATTGGTCTACCTTTTGTACAGAAGAACATCTCACAAAGTCTGCTTTAGCAGACTTCTAGATTCCCTCAATTTGAATTCACAAAAGATAGCAAGTGAAAAAAGGGCTGGGCCATCATTTCAAGTTGACCTGGAGCTATAAAGGAAACAAACCAAAAACACTTTCAAAATGTTTTATAATCTATGGGGAGGAGTGTTGTTTATCTTTTGTTTATCTTACTGGGTACACTGAAAAGATCTGACTTCTAAAAGGCTGCAAGTTGTTAGAAATTGCCTGAGCAGTTCACATACTGCCAGCTGCCTGACAGCAAAGAAAAACTTGCCAAAGACCTGAAAACATGATGGTGCATGGGAAGAAAGAGATTTTTTTTGAAACTAATGGAAGTTTTGTTATGTAGGCCTGTACATTGGACAAGCATACTGTTCTTGCATTGTATCTTTATCTGGTTACTTAAAAATGATGGCGATGAGTTAAAAAATCATTTTAAAAAATAATTTCACATGTATCATTAAAAGCTATTTGCTCTCAGTTCATTTCGGTTTTCTTAGAAAAACTGCAGGCAGGACAGTGGCAGTCTGGAGTACAGTAATTTCAGAGACAAGTAGCTTATGTTAAGCAGTTAGAAAATGATCCTCAATCCTGCTCATAAAAAGCTGTCTAAACTGCAAAATCCATAAATAGATACATGAATGAATACATGCATACACATATACAAATGCATATAAGTTCTTTGGGTCTTCGTCATTTTACAACTTGGTCTACGTTCCATTCATAATTTTTTTTCATGTTTTGTCATGAAAGAGACTTTGTTTTGCATTGTTTACCTTTTCACTTTGGGAGAGGAAACAGACATATTTCCATGTATTTTTCACTTCATTTTAAATGGTAAGAGAATCATAGTTTTCTAAGACAGATGTACAAGAAAAAGTAGAAATTAAAGGGGGAAGGAGCTTGACAAGTCTAATTGCAATGTTTTGCAGAAATTGTTGTGCCCTAAATTTTCAGCCAAATTTTACTCCCAGTCAGACATACGATATCCACAGAATTGTTTTAAATTCTGTAAAATTAGATTTCTTTAAAGTACTTAAAAATGCTAATGAATTTCAACTTCAGTGTATCTAGACAGAGATCCCCAAAACTATCTGAATAAAAAAAAAAAAAAGTAGTTAAGTGAAAATGTGTCAAGTCTGTAATCAATGAGAATGCTTTTGAGAACTGATTTATGAATATAGAGGGGTAAAAAATCACTACATTATAATAAATAAAGCCTTTGGCATCAATATCATAAAACAGTGAATAATGACATTAAACATGCTCTGCAGTTCTGCTTCACTTTCTTTCACATAAGTGATGTATTTACTAAAGAAGATAAATAAATGCCAAAAAAACCAAAAAAAACAACTAAATGAAAAATCATGCTGCATTAGATGACTTTGCAGTGGAATGTGCTATTTCAAGCTTGGTACATACTGTGAATACCAGGATAAAATAATCTGTTCAGCACAGTGAAGTCTGAGTACTTTTTCTCTTACTGGAGTGGCAACTGTTGCAGGCAAAAGAGAAAAGGAAAGATTTCCCACCTACACCTCCCCTAGGTGATATGTGAGGAGATGGAGAGGGTTAAAAGGACAGACAGAAAAGCAGGTATCTCGTTTATTTTTGGACTGTTTGCCAAATACTGGTTTCACTGAAGTGCATGTTTTGAGGACTGATCCTCCTCTCACCCCAGGAGCAGTAGAAAACTGAGCCCAGGCACAAGAGATCCTGCTTCAGCTGCGCAGCCCCTCCCAGAGGTTAGTGTAAGGACTTGTACGTGCATGTGTGCAGTAAGTTACAAGGTCCTGATGGCTTTATTACCCTTGAGGCCTCCTCTTCGGTATGTCAGTGTACTCCTAAGCTGCAGCCACATGACGAAAATTAAACAAGGGTTTGTTGCATTTGTTGCTGTGGAAATATGAATCCAGTTGCTTCAATTTCAATGGGATTTCCCTCCTCTCCCCCCTGCCCTTGTTTTTTGAACATTTACATTTATAGGAAATGTCAAGAACAGGAGACATTCGTGACCGGCAAAAGGGGACGGGAGAGCCCCCATTCATTCATTCCCTTCCGTCAATTTCACTTCCAGCCCCCACTACATTTTTCCTTGTTAACTGTGTTGGGGCAAAGAGGTGGGAGTGAGGGAATAAAAGCATTCCTGCATGTCTGGAGGAAAGAAAATAGATAAAGGCGGAAAGTGAAAGGGGAGGGATAGAGTGGCCAGGGACTTGAACTGCCAGTGAAACGATGCTTCTCCGGCCCTCCTGTTCAGATAATAGTTAACTCGGGGTTAAAGATTAATACCCAGGCAAAGCACTGTATAAATGGCCCGGGCAAGCCAAATGTATGTGAAGTGCCTCCTGCTCCCCAGGCCGCCGAGCTGCCCTCCCCCGGTCCCTTCTCGGCATGAGTGGCCCGCGGTGCACGCTGTGCCGCGGCTGGCTCCCCGCACTGCTGCTCCCGGCGCTGCTGCTGCCCACGCTGCGGGGCGCCCGCCTCGCCCGCGGCGCGCAGCCCGTGCTCTGCGCCCCCTGCACCCCGGACAGGCTCGCTCTGTGCCCGCCCGTCGCGCCCGACTGCCCGGAGCCTGCCCGGCAGCCCGGCTGCGGCTGCTGCCAGACCTGCGCCCTCGGGCCGGGGCAGCCCTGTGGGGTCTACACCGCCCGCTGCCGGCTGGGGCTCCGCTGCCACGTCCCAGCCGGAGAGCCCCGGCCCCTCTCCGCACTTATCCAGGGGCACGGGACGTGCTTGCCCGCCAGCGAGGTCGGAGGGATGCGCACGGAAGAGCCCGCAGGTACCGCGCCATCGCGCCCCCGCTCCGCGCCGCCGGACGGGCCGGGTCGGGAGCTGTGCGCCGAGGGCTGCGGCATAGCCCCGGTCGAGGACAGCCGGGGGGATTGGCAGCCGCGATGCACCGCAGCTGGAAACGGCGCTGCGGGCTCTGGGAGCCAGAGGCTGGGAACAACGAGCGAAGTTAGGCAGGCGTTTGAAAAATAGGGAGGCTGAATGCACTTTCCAGGGAAACGTGCTCTGACCTGTTCGAGGTGAGGTGCATCCTGGTGCCGGGCCCAAGATGTTCGCGGCAAGCTGGTATGCTACAGTCTGAGAGCACGAAAACCCTAAAGCATAGTGATGGGACAATGCAGAATAGCCAGAATAAAGTATCTAGGAGGCTGCAGACAGTTTTTCTTTAGTAGTAAACAGTAGTTAGAGTAGGACAAATGTTTTATAGACTTTGCATATGTCCTTCTCTAGAAGTCATGATAGAGAATGAGAAGACTCAATGGGCTTTGTCCCTGGCTTCATTTCAGAAATAAAATGTATCTGGAGTAGTGGAGTGCTAGCCAAACTATCTTGAGGCAAAAAGGCATCTCAAGCATCTTAGACTGTATGATGGACAGGAATTTCTTCAGTGTTATTTCTTTATTTTTCAATTTATTATTATTATTATTATTATTTTCATCATCATTACTGCTATGTGCATGAAGTAGTGATGAAAGTAACTTGGTAGCATTACGAAAATAATCGTCATTGACTCAAAATAACCATAGCCATCAGTAGAAGTAAATGGAGTTTCTCTTGTACTTGAGGGGGTGGGGAAGGCAGAGAACAGTGACTAAACGGAGTATTTAAACTACCTGCATTTGATTTGATTTGATTGTCTCCAGAGTTTGATTGCTTGGTTCCTTCCTTCCTGTCTTTCTTTCTTTCTTTCCCTCCTCAATTTCTCGTCTCCATTTTTTCTTGAACATTGTCAAAGGGTGCTTTTTAGTCTATTGCCTGTTTACAGCCTTGATCCAGCAAGTAATTTAGACACATAAAGATTTTATCCTGTGATGAGTCACCTGCAATTGCAAAGAGCTTTTGTTGCTTTCAGTAGAACAGTTCACACATGCTGATTTAGGCACTGGCAAGCAGGCCATGATCAGGCAGATCCAAATATTTTCTGCCAGTCCTTTGCTATTTGGTCTACTGCAGGCCAGCATGAGCTACTGCTGGCTCCTGTGAATTGCTACCCCTTCTTATTTGTGAGGCAAGGACAAAGTACAGGATACCATGGGATGAGGTCTGGACCAGTTCCTCTTATGAATAAAACCAGAAATACATCATGCTGACAAAAATCGAAATGCATTACAAGTTTTACTTCAGTCTTTTCTCATTTAGACAAGTTTCTACAAACCACTGTGGTCAAGAAGGTTTTTTTCATTTCTAGCAGACTGGCTGCAGCTTCATCTTTGTGATTCAAGTAATTTTTATGGATCATAAAATAACCAACTTGTTAGAGAATAGCTGCTGAGCCCTTCTATGAATTTATGAGCAAAGTATAATTTGCCGTGCTGCACAGGTAATTTATTCCTACAAGATCTACTGTAATGGATCTGTCTTAGATATTACTTTTTTTTCTTTTGGTTGATCTTTTTCTTCATCTTTTTAACTTTGAGAAATAAATGCAAAATTTCACTGAAGATGTTCACCTTAACATCATTCATTTCCAGATTCTGCTGAACGTGATGATATGCCTTTGGAAAGCACAGAAATAACACAGGATCAGCTGCTGAGTTATCAGTTGATGTTTCTCATAGACTGGGATAAATCCATCCCCTGGAATTCCATCGCTGCATATGAAAACATGAAAGCAAAGAGAATATCTGAACTCAAGAAATGGAAAGAGCAGGTGGGGTTTTTTTGTAAACCTTTCAGAGATGATTTCAGTAGATCCTTGCAAAAAATTCTAGCAACAACACTGAGATGTCAGTATTTTGGGTAGCTGGTAAACCAACTTTTGGAATGTCCTCATCAGATGCTTGAGGAACAGGCAAAATGTCTGGAGCAATAATAACAGGTGTGCATCAGGTATGCCCTACACAGATTTCATGTAGAGGCTGAGTGTTTCACCACATTTATGATCAGATTATAATCTGGCCCCTTAATTTACACGAATCCATATTAAATTATTGGACTCTTGTTTTAGTTAAGAAAAGGCATTTGTCACTGGTCCAATGCACAGTGAAATTAAAGGGAGTCCTTCCATGTCGTTATTGATGAAACACCAATGCAAAACAAAATGTGATTCTGATCACAAGGAAACACTATTAAGTACATTCATGTAGCAAGACAAAAAGCTCAGCAATCAAACTGGGGTTCGACGCTACAATATCCCAGTGGGTAGTGAGCTTGCACCTTTGCAAGCAGGCTTCTGTTCCACTTGAGGGCATCAGAGTACCACGGTTAGACCCGTCGCAGGCAGCAGCACCCTGCATTATGGAGCTGGGTGAGTCGGGCAGCACAGAAGCCTGGGTTCGTAATGGTCACTGACAAAATGGAACAGAAAAAGCAAAAATGTACTAATCACCACCCTACCTTAGGAAGCCTCATTCCATACCCAGAACGGGACTTAACCACTGATTTAGTTTGAACTGTTATGCACATGTGCTGTTAACTGCAGTTCTGATTTTAGGGCTTCTGCTTTTCTCATCCAGAGACACAGATAAACCCACAGACTGGAATGTGGCAGCTTATATGAGGGGCTAACACGGGGAGGTCTTGCAAAAGCAGAAGTTATGTTTATTTTCACTCTAAAGTAGAAATGTTTGTTCAGTCACTTTTCCTTTCTTGAACTGATTCAAGGTACTGTTGATGTACAGAAATTGTGACTTTGAAAAAGAGAGACAGCAAATTGTGAAAACAGTGAATATTGCAAACAGTTCTTCATTCCTAGTTCCAAGAACTTTGGGGTTTGGTCCCAGAGCTACAGAATGGCTCCATGTTGCTTTGGCAACTGTTCTGTCCTGTGCAAAAGATAACAAACATTCAGATGTTTGTTCTTGCACCATCTATATATGTCTTGCACCTATCCTGCATATATCAACAGAGCACAAGGCCATGGCAACCCAGAAAAACGTGGCCAATCTCACGTACCAGTCTTCTAACGTCCACCTCCCCATAATAGGCTAGATTGTACCCTCTGAGCACTAATGTGTTTACTTAGTACAGGTTAAATTTCCTTGTGTGGCAATTTAAGGACCAAAATCCCCACGTTTATGAGGACAGAAAAATACCTCAAAGCATAAAAACAAAGGTCTGAATGCAACACCAGAGTTTTCTGGCTATGCTCCTACTGAAACAAGAAAAACACATACTGGTGTAGATTTTATGCCTAATAAGTATTTTCAGCTTTTTACTGTCTATATTCTGACCACTTTTTGTGTAGCTGATTTCCTTGTGATTTTGGTATTCACTACCTGTGCATGGTATTCTTGCAGGGTCCTTGTCAGAAGGAGCTCTACAGAACTCTGTATAAATTGATGAAGGCTCAGCAGAGAAGCAGAGGGGAGATTTACAGATTTTACTTGCCCAACTGCAACAAGAATGGATTTTACCACAGCAAACAGGTGCGTGACTTTTTCCCCCTCTCTGCTCCCAGCAGTGCTGCAACTAGCCTGATACAGCCAACCCTTTCGCAGTCCTCTGCTCTCAAACTCACAAGTTTGCAGTAGACTGTGAAAACGAGGATACTTAGTAGTGAGAGCAGATGGTTTGTCCTTCTCTTCGAGGTGAGCTGCATGCTGGGGGCTGTCAGCAATAGAGGCAGGAGTCTTTTCCCTTTAAAGAACAGGTGCACTCCTGTTCCTTTTCCAAAATATTTTAACCCTGTCTTCTCCCATGTACTTGATTTGTTAGCATACTTTCAGTTGACATTAAATCATAATATCTGCCATACTACCTGCCAAAGCCCACTGAATATATAATAATCACTTAGTAAAAACTGGGCTCTCAGCTCACAGGCAGTGGAAAACCTACATAGGCAGTGAAAAAAAAAACCCTCTTTGGAGCAAAATTAACCTTCTGAAAGCCAAACAAAAATACTGATTTGTGCCGCCTGTGGATTAGGTTATTTGCTCATTTCCATTATACCCTCAAAAAAATCTATTGCAAGTTACAGTGAAAGTAATCTGAAAAACTAACTAAAGCTCTGAACCTCAAGCCACACCCTGTAACCACAGGTCATGCATACAAATTTAGTAGGTCTGCATAAATCTGTGTCACCAAGGCTCCTTGGTTTTGGGCATGGCAACACGGTGTGACTCACAAACACTGTGACCTGGGATCTAATCAAGTGCAAACAGAAATCTGTTTAAGCACCTCCCCAAGAAAAAAACCCCAAAACATACCACCTTATTTGTCTCCTTGTTTGAAGAGGCAGACAATTCAGTCACTGCTCTCACCCTACCAGATTGTATATTCTGCCATCCTTCCATTTCTCACGTTGGCACTGGAAGATATTGCTGTTTTCTACTGCAGTTTACCAAGGACTGGACAGTATTAAATCTGAAGTTGCTCTTGTGACAGTTGAGCTTAGGTCTTGGCTCCCTAACCAAGTGTGTTGTTTAGAGGCTCTGCAGACCACTGCGTTCAAAACAAGTCTGTGCATGGCAGGTCCCCACCTTCTGATCCTAATTCTGTCTAACACCTCTATTTGCAGTACCTCACAGGTAATCTTACAGTTACTTATTGCGATTTTTTTCTTTGCTAATAATATTCTAGTGTGAAACTTTACTGGATGGAGAATCTGCTGAATGCTGGTGCGTCTATCCAAAAAATGGTAGAAGAATTCCTGGATCTCCAGAAATTAAAGGAGACCCAGAATGCCAACAGTATCTCAGCTCACAAGAATAAAACTAAACAGCCAGGTTTTTCACACCAAGCTTTCTGTGGGGCCTGTTCTAGTCAGGAGCCATTCCAGTCAGGAGCCATTTCACTGAAGTAGTCTTGTGCACCTGATTTTCAGTGTATGAATAACCCCAAAAAATAACATTTTTACTGCACTGAGATTGCCTAGATGTTTAAGTGACAAATATGAGCAACTTCAAGATAAAATCCCATAATTTTGTATATTTTGTTTGTATAATATTATATATACCCTCATATGTAAAGCTGATGAATTATTTATTTTGCAGTGCATGTATTTTTGTCTCTATGTGTTGTTACTAATTTATATTCTCAAACACTTCATAACTTTATATTTAAATACTTAATATTATTACACTTAAATGTATGTATCATGTTGGAAGAACGTTGCTACTTAAGAGTTCAAATGGCATAGATATTGGGAAAAATGGCTTGTAAACTTGCATTTTTGTACTACATATTTCTAGATGTAAAACTGAATTTTTAAAAATAGATTTTAGTAGAAAGCATGCTTAGAAACTTATTTAAAACCTGTTTTGTGTACATATTATGTTACTTTTGCACCTCTGTTTCAATGCCAAGCTGTTTCTTAAAAAAGAAAGATTATATACTGAAGCTCCTGATGGGAAAGTATTTCTATCTATTTTTTAAACATGTGCACTGGATAAATGGCAAAACACAATATGATATTCTGCACCACATTTGACAGTTAAGTTGTTCACATGTTGACAATGGCATATTATTTAAAATGAGTTATTAAAAGTCTTCTCGTCTGCCCTTGTGTCTTGTTTTCTGCTTGCTTCCCTTCAACAGTCTGACCTCAGCAGGAAAACAGGCAAAAGTCTTACAGATCTGCCTCCTGAATGTCACTCTCCTTTCTCCTTCAGTGAGTTTCCTTCTTTTGGTCTCCCTGCCCTATTCCCCTAGTCCTGTCCTCTCCAGTCCCAGCTGCGCCATACAGCTTCCAAGTGAAGTTATTAAAAGATTTTCTGGATAGGAAAGCTGGATGCCTTTCTCCACTGAAAAGCCCAAGGCAGAAGTATTAGTACATTTAAAAGATAACATCAAGGCTAGAAAGAGCCATTTCCTGCACAGAAAGTCAGAGGTTATAAAAAGGAGGCTGGGAAAAACCCAGCCTTACACTTTTTTCTCAAAGCAGAGAAGAGGGTACTCCTGGCTTGGGATATGGTCCATTTCCCTCCCCTAGACGTTCCTTTGACTTAGTGATTGCAGAGAAAAAGAGAATGCAAGTGACTGCCATTCCAGCTTCAAGCTGATTTTGTCCGTGGATAAACTGGTGTGGGAGTAAGCAAATCCCACAGGTGAAAACAGTCTGCACCAATCCTTCCTATGAAAACAGCCTGAGAGGAGAGTGATAACATTTTCTAAGAGTCTGGCAGAAGAGAAAGCCTAAAATCCTCCTGACGTTTGTTGGTACAAGATTTGTGTTTTAAATGGGAGAGGGAAGCAGCTTGTAGAAACTGCAAAGCCAAAGCATAATCTCTGCTGTCCCTGTCACATTTCTGTGGCATCATGTGTTGCACCTGCTGACTGTGTTCACTGTATCTGCATGCCGATGTCTGCTGATCCGATAGATGGGGGTCTATTAAACTGCTCTAGATTTAAAAGTATGGATATACTACTGACCTCCTTTGTAAAGTCTTTTGAGATCTTCCCAAGGAAAGCACTGCAAAAAAGCAGTTGATGGTATTGGTATTGTAAGTAGCTAATGTCTAACATCCCTGTAACAAGCTGCTGTGAGACCTGGCTAAAACTGTGTTATAACACCGCTTCACTATGTCCAAATGCTTGGCAATCACCGTATCAAAATAATGAAGAAGCAGCAAATTTGGGTATAATTTTGGAGTCCTTTTCAGGGAGTCTACTCAGCACTGAACAATTGTCATGGCATTGCCGAGGAAAAATGGTGAAGAATGGAGGGTAAATCAGCCTCACAGCTACAGCACACTCTTAAGAGCACTCTCACTTATCTCACCCTATAGACCTAGTGTAAAGGTTTATCTCTAAAGAGCAGAAATGGATTCTTTTTGTTGGGATAGTTATACATATAGGGGAAACATTCATAGTGTTAATAATAGTCTATTTGCAGAATAGCAATCCAGTGGACAGCTACTTCCAATGCTTTGCAGGGTGGAAGGTTCCCATCCTAGCTGTAAGAAATTGAAATTTTCAGTAGGGACAATGGTTTAGGAGGTACTCTTTCCTCTAATTGTTAAGTACCAGAAGCAGAAGTTAATTTGCACAACATTCAGGCATGACAGCCCAATAAAGTGTTTAGCCCCTTACTTCCCACTGAAAGTAGCAGGGGAGGGGTGCCTCCTTATCTGCAATCTGGCCTCCTGTGACATCTTGCCAGGACTCACCAGGACAGACATCTGCTGAGCTGCTCTGGGATGAGCTGTCTGAATTGGACCAGACTCCTCCATATACTGGGATTAGGACTAATGCAAGGAGGCAAAGCAGGCAAATTTTATCTCCCCTATAAAAATGCTGCCAGTATCTTGGACTACATTTATACCACAGATGACACACATTGTGCTTTGTCCTAATTTTTATGATTAGCCTCAAACATCAGGGTGAAAAATCAAAGGTCTGTAGTTTTCCTTTGTTTTATTTTTTCTGTTTGTGGAGCACTTTGCTTTTCCCTTTTTTTTTTTTTTTTTGGCATGTCTCAGCTGGCAGTCCTGGCTTCATTGTTGCCTGCTGCAATGGCTCCTCCTGTGCTGGCAAGCCAAGCCTGGTGGGAATGAGGGGGCAAACAACGAAGGTGTCACAGGATACTCTGAGTAGCTCAGGTCACCTGGTGTGTAGCTGGATGTGTAAAGAGGATGTACTGATCCTTTTTATTTCAGTTCACTCATTTAAAATCACTTGCATTCCTCCTACTCCACCTAAAAACAAATTAGTTGGTGGGAAGGTCTTAGATGAGCATCTGTAATGTTTGGTTCTGTCATCTGAGAACCTTACCTACCCAGTTTGTGCTTCTTCCTGCCAAAACCCTGTCAGGTTTGCTGCAGCAGGGTTTTTCCAGCCATGCCTCCTCCTGCCCATGGCCTACTGCCAGCTGCAAAATGCTCATAGCACAGGAATGAGGTCACTGCCCTCTGCACTTCATTTTCTACCTGCCATTTCCCCTAAAGCTGTCCAAGACAACCAAAATTCACCTGGTATTGGGCTCTGCTCATACTGAGTCAGCTCTGCTCATTGCTTTGGTGTACAGCGACACATTTGTGTCAGCTAGAGCTGGCAGAAAGTGAAGGGAGAGAAAGGAGGAAAGAAAATGGTGGTGAAGGGCAGCCAACCCTAACACTGAAAGCTCATCAGCATTTCTGTCACTTCTCTACCATAAGAACACATGCTTTGGAAAAGCAAAACTCAGTCAGGGAACAACTTCCTGCAGACCCAGTCAAAAATGCAATTAGATATTAAGCACATGAAAATTTAGCCTTTTACTTTACAAACATATTCCTTTGATCTTGCACTTGCTAATGTGAGTCCTAAACACAGAAAAAAATTAAAAGGTAAACAGAAGATGCATCATATATAGCTTTCTTTCCTCAGGGAGAAGAAAAGTGGAGTGAAAAAGAATGGTGCATGGCAGAGACTTGTCACAGGATTTACTGCATTTCTGGAAAGCACTCAGCTCCCCTAGCACTAGATATTACAAGGGAATCCTAACAAAATGCTAAAACAGAGCAGGTTTTTTCCCGCAAAGTCAGAAGTAAAGATGTTTGTGCTTTACCAGCAGTCTAGCAGCACTGATTTTTCAGAATTATGTTATTTTTCTACACACATCATTGCTTTGCTATTGCAGAACAACACCAATATCTAACCCCTGCTCAACTCTTAATAATAATAATAATAATAATAAACCAATAATAATAATAATACACTAAAATAATAAAGAAAAAATGCCTTAAAAAAAAAAGATCCAAGTGACTCACTCCAATCTATACTCTCCAATCACACTGCAAAGTGAGTAGTCAAGTCCTATATGTATCTTTAGACAACACTTTTGAAGTTGGTCTACTTTTCCTTGGCTATCTCTCCACAGGTAAACCACTAGCCTAAACAGTCTCCCCAGGCTGCACTGAAGACAGGTCTCATGTTTTCTGTTTGCTGACATATTTCGCGTTTATGGACCAATTGTTGCTGTACATTGCATCGAGAATTGGGCAGGTATCCAGACTGCACAGGAAAGTGGGATATGAGCATCTTAACAAACGTCTAATTGTGTTTATTTGAGTCTTTGAGATTTGGGTAGGTGGTATATATTGAGTAACAGTAGCAGAGCTGATGCAAGTGGAAGGTTTCTCTTACTGACACCACCATATATTACCTAGTCATTTTTAGGTTAAAGGTGGGAGGGGACAAAGAAGGAGAGGATCTGTTACGAATACAGCCACATTGTTCTGTATTGCCAGTAAGTACCAAAAAACAGCAGTGGAGCAGAAGCCCAGACACACCAGCATTTGAACTCTGAGTAATAAAAATATCTCTGATGATAGCTCTGCCAACAAACAAAGGCTTTATTTTCCCACCTTTTCTCCTACCTTGACTTACATCCTCCCCCAGAGTGCAAAGTACATCTGCAAGAAAGCTGCTGTGAGGGTTCAGGGAGAGGGGCAGCATCCCATGAGAGATGTGGGAGTAAGGGTACTCATGGATGTTGCAGTAAGGTCAAATGAATAAATTTAAACTTAGTCTGTTCCAGATCATGCCTGTTTTATTTTGAAAAAGTTTCTGCTCATCTTTTCAGACTCCCTCTTGGATTATCAAGTCTGAGTGGCAGCATGGGCAGCCCAGTAGAGACAAGGGCACACAAGGGAAGGCAGGGTTGGCCACATGCTTGACTCCTTGCTGCTTCCTTACCAGCCACATTACCCATCAGGAACAGTGCCTGACCAACAGACACAGCTCTTCTAGCACAGCCTTTGTGCTGCAGTTCTGCTATGCTTAGCACAGCATAGGCAGTCTTCCTCTTGCTCTCAATCTCCTCCAACTGCTGGTAAGCTAACAAAAAGCAGCCTATTTGTGCCTATACTGAGGCTTTTAATTGCATAATTATGTGAATGGTGACAGGTGATTTTTTCTCTCTCTCACTGACAGTGCTTTGTAGTTCACCAGGCTGATGTGGAGATATTGAGGTTCTTTGGAAAAGCGTCTTAGTGTGGGATGTCTGAGGAGGCCTAGAGCAAATGGTGGCTATGTCATCATCTTCTTTCATATTTTCTCTTTGCCTGTGGTTTCTGTTTATTGCTGCTTTGGCAGCTGAGCCCTTACCATTTAGCCCTAGCAAGAGAACAGAAAAAGAAGATCAGCATTGTCTTACTGGTAGCTTGGTAATAGCAGTGTAGAAATGTATGGCAGGATCTGAGGGCTGAAGGTTGCATGCAGCACCCCTGTGATAAAACAATAATCAACTTTCCAAGCTCAGTCAGTTAGATCTTTTTTACTGAGTGCAAGTTACATGATACATAGCAGACATAGGAAACAAGTTTCACCTTAAATGTTCTCTATATGGCATAAGCAGGCAAAAGTAGCGTCTGCTCTCCTGTTGTGAGGAGTGAAGGAAATGCACTCTCAACCTGGCTCTTGTAAGCAAGTCCCTCCACTACTCCACTTTTGGAAGGAATTACCACAAATGGCTGTGGGAAGCAGTCCTTCTCAATGGTATTTACTTCAGAGTTTTTTCAGGTTAGCTGATTTTTCTGGATGAAACCTCAGTTTCCCTCTGCAGAGATAATTTTGCTGCCTTTCTTTCCATCCCCACTCATGGAGAGAGCAGTGGGGTGAATTTAGACTTGACAGAGAAAGGCTCTTAAGGAATTTGGATAGGTCAGCAGTAGTGGAAAGCCAGGGTGCATACAGCAGCAGGACACACATTCTGCAAGGATAAACTGAGATTTGCAGCATTACCCTCTGCTTTCGCTAATACCTTGTCTCCATTTTTTTTCAGCAGCAACATTCTGCCTTGAAGTCATTTGCATTTTTTAACATATGTCCAGGGTAAAAGCAAAAGGAAAGTTTTTTTCAATGGGATTTTCTCTAAGGCTGGTATATATACTTCTACATCTGCAAAATTTGAACTGGAAGAAGTAAATAAAACGCATAGTTTTAAAACTAAAGGTTCTTCTGGGGAACAACAAATTTGTACTACTTGCCATTTTACCAGAAAATTTTCTTTTGGGAAAAAAGTTGTAACATCTTCTCAATCAATGCATTGCATAATGTAGACAATCTCACATGCTGGAACTTGGGACACCAAACTGCTACATCTTGATAGGCTCAGAGGCTCAAGGGATGGTTGAGGTTGGAAGGGATCTCTGGAGGTGACCTGGTCCACCCCACCCTGTTCAAGCAAGGCCACCAGGGAATGGCTGCCTGAGATTGTGTCCAATGGCTTTTAAGTATCTCCAAGGATGAAGACTCCAAAACCAAATGGCTAAATATGTTCTAGTTAGAAGAAGATAGCCAGGTCCACTGGACATACCAGACTTCTCTTCTAAAGGCCTTGAACTTATTTTGCATGCTTGAAGATGAAACCATTACTGATACTATGGAATTTAGTCATAAAAAGTTCAGACTGTACTAAAAATGAATTAATTCTGTGGTTTTAGTATTCAGTGAAGCCTCCTTCCCTTGTGCACAAATAGCTAACACTATGCTCTGAAAGGTGGGCATGTCAAAAAGGTGGAAAAGGATATTCTGGTCTCCAAAAACTATAGCACAGTATATCTATTAAAAAAGGGAACTTTATCAGAGTTTGTATGATGATAGAGCTGCCTGCAGGCAGCTTTAACTTGTATCCTGGTCAATTATAGGGATTTATGCAGCTATTTATCACCCTTGTTAAAATAAATACAACATTCATCTGGGTTACATATGGTACCCATATACCATCTAGAGACAAAATATGCCCAAGAAGAAATCAGCAAGTTTTGCAATACATACTTTGATTTTTTATAATGCCTTGCCATGCTAATATTTGAGGTGTAAATAATGTTATCAGTTATAAATTTTTTCTGAGGCTTCTTAATATTAACTCAGACCACCTGAGTTTCTTGAAAGAGCTTATTAAAACCTAGAAAAAAGCTGCAGATGTTCATTTAATAAAATACACCACCTGAGCTGAAGACAGTGAAGGCACCAAGACATAAGGGATTTTTCTAATGCATTGGTTTAATTTCTGTCACGAAACCCAAAGTTCTCCACTCACTGCAGCTTTTAGAAGGAATAATTTCTAACCTGTACCTGGAGGGAACTCATCTTCCTCTGAACTGATACTGACCCATATATTTGCTTCATGCTGCCCACATTCTGCTGCTTGAGTGTAGACCACAAATACATATATTTGTTTGAATTGCAGCCTAGCTCCCTTAGCCATGAGAAAAATCTTTGAATGACAAGTACTTTTGTTTATTAAATGGACTTCGGTCTTCACAGAAATAGGAATGCTAAAAAAAGAAATTTAAAAAAAAAAAAGGGGAAAAAGCCACCACTGATTCTTTCATTTTAAAAAAGTTGTATTTTTGGAGAGGGTTAATAATGTTATTTTGCATTTCATACCAATGCCAACTGACAGGGACATCAGATTAACAATGGCAAGTATCCAATACTAGTGCAAGCAACTGTGCTTGTAAAATATATTTTAAAGGCAACTTCTGAAAAGGACAAAACTTTAAATTACAGGTGAGATTTTATTTATGGGGGCTATTTTTAAACATGATTTCTGTTTTAAAGACATCTGTTGGAAGCAAAACAACAAAACTGACTTACACACATCTTTCTTTTTTCCTTATGGCTGTATGTTTTCTCTGTTACATATCTAAAGATCATTAGTACTAATAAAGGAGCTGAATGCCTTTTCTTAAATATTCGTATGACAGATTGCATGCTTGAATCAGGTTTAGCTCCTTGAGATGTAGGTTTTTTGGGGGTTTTCATAAAATATATGACTTAAGGACCTCTACTAGCCAGCTTCTTCTATATTTATTTGTTTTTAATGGTAGGAAAAAATATAAAAAAGTTTTAATCCTTGACAAAATACCCGAATCATAAGGCCTGTCACAGGCTGCTAAAACATCTTACGTACTTGCAAAATGTGTCTTGCAAAGCAGCTATCACTTCTGGCAAGAAACTGATTTTTGTTTTCAGAACGCTCATCAGATAGTTAACAAAAAAAAAAAAAAAGGCAAAATAATAACTCTAATGAATCCAACCCTTATTTTCTTATCTGTGAATATGTGCCCAAATATTGGTATATATAACTTTCTTCTCTCTGTGAAATTACTTGAAAATAACTGGTTTACAACTCTTAAAAAAAAAAAAAGCCCAGCATTTAGTAGTTTGCCAACAAATCTTTGCAGGCATTAGATTTGCTTTAGCAATAAAAATATTGCAATCAATCATCTTCACCTCACAAAACCTTCTGTAACCACGTCTCAGGAAATCTGTATTAGCCTGTAATAAGCATTACTTCAAGTACAATTTTTTTCTTACTGTAAGATTATAAAATTTCAGTTTTAATGATGATATGAACTCATTTCATTAGACAGAAATTGGAAAGATGTGCAGAACACACATAGTGCTGTTCAGCTAATACATTTCAGGGTAAGGCTTTAAACATTTGATTTATGGTGATGGGCTGCCTCGATCGTGGCAAGCTGCATATCCAAATCTTTCCATATCAGAGCTTCTAGACATTTGCCATTGCTGGCAGGAACAAAGATGGTGGTAATTTATGCAGTAGGAGAGGAACGGGCTCCTCAGCACCAGTCTCTCCTCCATCAACGCAACCCCTGTCCATAGTGGCTGAAAGCCCACTGTCCTTAAGTCTTCATGGAGTTCCCAACCCAACAAGAAATTACAGTCTTGATGGCTTATTTTTTCTACAGTGACATCAAACATTTATAGTGACACATATAAGAATATATATATTTATATAAATATATAAAATATTTATATAAAATATATAAATAAATACATATACAAAATATGGCATTATTTTCTAGAGAGATGATACATTTCACAGGCCACCTTTCCTTATCCAGATTTCATTGTCATACAGAATTTTCCTGTATATTAAACAAAGTACATTAAACAATCAACCTCAAAAAAAAAATGTTGCCAAAGCCTTCCTTATGTGAAAGCATCACATACCACAACAAAACCAAATCACTTCTCTTCCAAATAAAAAGACATATAACACCATGGCAGACAGTGAGTTTAACTATTTTAACCCAATGGTTCTTATTCTGTGCTTAGATGCAGGCAAATGATTTCTACCATAGTCAAAGCAAGCAACAATTGTCTGTAGCATAAATGAAATGTGTGGGTCTCAGCACGCAGGGTCCACAATCCCTCCATCTTGTCAACATTGTTTTCAAAAGGAGTTCCTCATACAGAGTATGTGCTTTAGCAGAATGTACCAAGACAAGACAGAATAGATACACCTTTACAAAATTAATAAGCAAATAGAAAGGGTAGTACTGTTATGGCAATTTTTCGTCCATGAATATTCTGTATTAGTGTGAGCAGTAAATGGAGGAAACATAAGCCCTGTTGCACAAACTGAAGCAAAGGACAGACAGAAGAAAGCTTTACCAAGAGCTTCAGTGCGACTGTTATCCCTTCCAGTGGCATAATTCAGTGATGGATAGATTAAAATTATCAATAAAATAATTTAAAAAATATTATCTTGATATTTGTAGTTACATCAAATAACAAAACTCAATCCCTTCTGGAAACACTTCCTTTGCTTCCCAAATTCCTTTCTCTTACCTAGAACAGGTCAGTGTGTATGCATACAGACATATATATTTGTAAATCATTTCATACCCTTACTTTCTCTTTCCATACACATGTATACACTAGAATTACTGTGTAATATTTGGTATTCACATGTTACATTTAAATAAAGTTTATTAAAAAACAATTATATTAAATACAGACTAACAGAATATTCATAATATATTTTACAGAAAAAAAATAGCCATGTCTTTATNGACAAAACTTTAAATTACAGGTGAGATTTTATTTATGGGGGCTATTTTTAAACATGATTTCTGTTTTAAAGACATCTGTTGGAAGCAAAACAACAAAACTGACTTACACACATCTTTCTTTTTTCCTTATGGCTGTATGTTTTCTCTGTTACATATCTAAAGATCATTAGTACTAATAAAGGAGCTGAATGCCTTTTCTTAAATATTCGTATGACAGATTGCATGCTTGAATCAGGTTTAGCTCCTTGAGATGTAGGTTTTTTGGGGGTTTTCATAAAATATATGACTTAAGGACCTCTACTAGCCAGCTTCTTCTATATTTATTTGTTTTTAATGGTAGGAAAAAATATAAAAAAGTTTTAATCCTTGACAAAATACCCGAATCATAAGGCCTGTCACAGGCTGCTAAAACATCTTACGTACTTGCAAAATGTGTCTTGCAAAGCAGCTATCACTTCTGGCAAGAAACTGATTTTTGTTTTCAGAACGCTCATCAGATAGTTAACAAAAAAAAAAAAAAAGGCAAAATAATAACTCTAATGAATCCAACCCTTATTTTCTTATCTGTGAATATGGGCCCAAATATTGGTATATATAACTTTCTTCTCTCTGTGAAATTACTTGAAAATAACTGGTTTACAACTCTTAAAAAAAAAAAAAGCCCAGCATTTAGTAGTTTGCCAACAAATCTTTGCAGGCATTAGATTTGCTTTAGCAATAAAAATATTGCAATCAATCATCTTCACCTCACAAAACCTTCTGTAACCACGTCTCAGGAAATCTGTATTAGCCTGTAATAAGCATTACTTCAAGTACAATTTTTTTCTTACTGTAAGATTATAAAATTTCAGTTTTAATGATGATATGAACTCATTTCATTAGACAGAAATTGGAAAGATGTGCAGAACACACATAGTGCTGTTCAGCTAATACATTTCAGGGTAAGGCTTTAAACATTTGATTTATGGTGATGGGCTGCCTCGATCGTGGCAAGCTGCATATCCAAATCTTTCCATATCAGAGCTTCTAGACATTTGCCATTGCTGGCAGGAACAAAGATGGTGGTAATTTATGCAGTAGGAGAGGAACGGGCTCCTCAGCACCAGTCTCTCCTCCATCAACGCAACCCCTGTCCATAGTGGCTGAAAGCCCACTGTCCTTAAGTCTTCATGGAGTTCCCAACCCAACAAGAAATTACAGTCTTGATGGCTTATTTTTTCTACAGTGACATCAAACATTTATAGTGACACATATAAGAATATATATATTTATATAAATATATAAAATATTTATATAAAATATATAAATAAATACATATACAAAATATGGCATTATTTTCTAGAGAGATGATACATTTCACAGGCCACCTTTCCTTATCCAGATTTCATTGTCATACAGAATTTTCCTGTATATTAAACAAAGTACATTAAACAATCAACCTCAAAAAAAAAATGTTGCCAAAGCCTTCCTTATGTGAAAGCATCACATACCACAACAAAACCAAATCACTTCTCTTCCAAATAAAAAGACATATAACACCATGGCAGACAGTGAGTTTAACTATTTTAACCCAATGGTTCTTATTCTGTGCTTAGATGCAGGCAAATGATTTCTACCATAGTCAAAGCAAGCAACAATTGTCTGTAGCATAAATGAAATGTGTGGGTCTCAGCACGCAGGGTCCACAATCCCTCCATCTTGTCAACATTGTTTTCAAAAGGAGTTCCTCATACAGAGTATGTGCTTTAGCAGAATGTACCAAGACAAGACAGAATAGATACACCTTTACAAAATTAATAAGCAAATAGAAAGGGTAGTACTGTTATGGCAATTTTTCGTCCATGAATATTCTGTATTAGTGTGAGCAGTAAATGGAGGAAACATAAGCCCTGTTGCACAAACTGAAGCAAAGGACAGACAGAAGAAAGCTTTACCAAGAGCTTCAGTGCGACTGTTATCCCTTCCAGTGGCATAATTCAGTGATGGATAGATTAAAATTATCAATAAAATAATTTAAAAAATATTATCTTGATATTTGTAGTTACATCAAATAACAAAACTCAATCCCTTCTGGAAACACTTCCTTTGCTTCCCAAATTCCTTTCTCTTACCTAGAACAGGTCAGTGTGTATGCATACAGACATATATATTTGTAAATCATTTCATACCCTTACTTTCTCTTTCCATACACATGTATACACTAGAATTACTGTGTAATATTTGGTATTCACATGTTACATTTAAATAAAGTTTATTAAAAAACAATTATATTAAATACAGACTAACAGAATATTCATAATATATTTTACAGAAAAAAAATAGCCATGTCTTTATTTTAGAAATACATTTCTTTAAAAAGTTCTTTGAGATTTTTATAAAACTTTTTACCCGTGAAGACAAGTTTCCCATCAGACCTGTAAAAAAAGCTTTACCTTTAAATCCTTGTGGATTTGTTTGTATTTGTTTTTCTTTTTAATACTTTTACAAGCTTAACATCGATAAATTCTTTAAAATAAAAACCCCAGTATCTTTTGGGATCAAATTGGTCACAGGCCATTCTGACCATAAAATGTCAGTGGAGACTCCCTGAATCCATTCTGAAGTGCCTTTTGTTTTTCTCTCTCTGGGTATCAATAGTGCAGGTTTACATGGGAATTCAGAGCTCCCTACACATCCCATAGGAAGCTCCATGTGTGTCGGCGGCAGGGTGCAGCTGCAGCAGCATCAACAGAGGCTGCAACTCCCCATCTGCTGCAGGAGGCAGAGCTTGTTACTCCAAGCACAGTGCAGTCCACAGTGTTTGTCCAACCCCTCCAAGGTCTCTGTGAGGTCCAGTGGCCATGCACAGATGCCAGAAGAGCTGGCACCCAGCCCTCATTTGCTTTCCAAGTTATAGCAGTGGACATCTCCTTTTCCGTTCCCATCATATCCAGGAAGTGGCTGTCCGTATTTATCCACGCACCAGCAATAACCTCTTTTTCGGCCTTTGGATGGGCGGCACTGAAACAGAATAAAAGACCCAGTTAGCATGATTTTTGTTTTCTCCACTTGTAGTGTTAGACAGCGGGGATTCCTGCTCATTTGATAGCTGCGCTTCAAGATCCTGACCATATCTGACAGAATCTAACAGAATATTTGTTACCACTACAAAGTATTTCAATAAAAACTTACCTCCGCTCCCCATCAATCCCTCTGGGTCTAACTACTCTATAGTAAAACTGCACTGAGAACTATCAGAAAATAGGCTTATGAAGTGCTTCCTATTATATTTGGCAGCACACCTGCCCCCTCTGAATACCATGCAACAGTATGGACTAGTGATTGGGACCCATCTTTAGAAAAAAAATTTAGCAGATGTGTTCTACACTAAAGCACAGGTCTGGCAAAGAACCATTGCAGCAATAAACACACTTGGTTTGCATCTGTTTCCTGGAGGAAATTCAACAGTGTAGCTGACATTAATTAAGAGATACATAATCCTTCTGTAGTGTAGTTATCATTGAAAAAACTGCTAGGTGGACTAGAACTTTATATGCATATTTTTCTATAAAAAAGTTTGTGTATCCACTAGTCTATAACATGTTATCTTTAAGTTAACTGCTGGAATTTGCCAGCAATGCTGACCAACCTGAAACTATCACAGGCAATAACACGGAACCTCTTTAGAAGCAGTAATGCAGTAAATATGTCTACTACATACTAAGTAAGTAATGCTCCTCCCAAGGAACCAAGAACGGCAAAAAGTAGACTAAAGGAGATAACGTGCAGCAGGCTGCGTTCAGTATGCAAGCCTGGACACAGTTGCATACCATGAACCTCTGTGACCTCTCAAGGTTTTTACCCACTCATAAGACATCTCCAGAATCTCACTAGGTTTGCAATGGTCTGCCTTACTGTCAAGACACAGCCTCCCTGTTAGCTCATATTTTGAGATTTGGTGATACAGGATTTGCTTCAAATGCAAACAAAGTCCTGCTTACTCAGGACATACTGACAAAAGAGATAGTGACATGAGTATACCCAGTTTCCTGAGATTTCGTCTGTTGCATTGCCAGTATGAAGGAAGATGGGCTAGACTGGTGCTACTTATGGCCCTCAACACTGTCAAGTCTATCATTCAAGCAGAGCAAGTGTTGCCTTTGAGATTGCATTCAGAGTAATTCAAGTTTTTCAGAGGTTTGGGCTGGTACAATCTGGTAAACTTCACCACTACCCCTCAACTTCTTGTTCTCCAGAGTCTCACAGGCATGGCCTGATGTCTCAGGAGGCTATGGCAGTGGCTCATATAAGTGTCTTTTCCATGTGCAGGTACACAAGAAAACATGAAGCAAGTGTTGGGCTTCACATGCTGCTCAAAGTGACTGATCCTTTCCATGTCTAGTTTAGTATCTCAGGTGCTATTTTGGACAGAACTGGGAATATAGATCACTCTGGGGCAGCCTGCACCAGCACACTGGCCCACGAGCCAACTAATTTATGGCAGCATGGAGTAGGGCAGACAGTCTTCACTAAGACCTTATGAAAGAGAGATGGAAGCAGGTCCCACATTAGCAACAAATTTTTCAAACAAGTCTTCATCTTGTTTATTTTATTTTACAGTAAATTAAGTAATGTTATTCAGCATAACTGCAAATTAATCCACCCTTCTGATATATTATTGAGTAAAAAGCCCAATGCAGAAATAATGCAATGTCTTCTCCTCTACAAATCTGCAGTCCTTCTGCATTAGCCCTATGAAAATGGACAGCAGCAGGATGACAAGATCCAGCTTAAGGTACATACAAGCTTAGTTTTAGAAGAGGGTGAAAAAGTTCAAACCTACTGAGAGAACAGCTACATTAATAATTCACTAAACTAAATGATTACCTGCACTTCAGTTCTTATTTGTTACTAAATCTTTAAACATAAGTCCCACAACTTATATTTATTGTCTCAAAAGCCTGACTAGAACTTACATGTATTCTCCAGGATTTCCATGGATGACTGTTCCACATCCACTGATGTCAAGGGAAATTTTTCATCAATTTTGGTGGTGACTGGACTGGACTCTAGCTTAAGTATTATAAACACTTAACAACTTAAATTCTTCATGCTCAAAACAGAGGAATTAATAAACAACAGCCTTTGCACAATTTAATTTTACAAAAAAGGAAACTGAGGCAGCACTTCTAGAGTTGTTTTTCTCAATAAAGTAGGCACAGATGGAGCCCAAAGAGCATAGGGTTTCTGGCTGCCAACCTGGTGCTCTGGCAATGAAACTACATTTCTGCTAATAATAGTAACATAGCTTCCCTTTTTAGAAGTACTATATGAAGTATATTAGACAACTCTCGCTGATTCATAGGCTTGCATCACTCTCAAAACAGATGATCAATTAAAGTTCTCATGTTGTTGGAGGGTTTGTTGCTTTTAACAGTTGCACAACCAATTTTCACATGAAGTTAATCTGCAGAAACACCTTTTCTACTACTAGTATATTTTTTTTTACTTCTTATAGACAATCCATTTGAAAAGCAAAATCCTTAGATCATTCTACAGCTGAAATAACACTCTACGAGAAAACAATTTATCTTTTCCAAACTGTGATTTTTCTTCTACCCACTCAGCCATGCTGTCATATAGTAAAGCACTTCTGATTGAAAAGCGATGCTTTTATCCTGAAACAGCCAGCACACATTCCCTACAGAAGTGGTAGACAGGTCATATGGAAAAACATATATATCTAAATATCTGCTCCTATGACTTTTGTATTCCACATACATTTCTAGGCTCTGCCCAGCTATTCTGTATGACTTCATAAGTTTAAAAAGCTGGAACACTGCTCAAGCAGTGGAAACAGTAATTACTTCTGATAGAAACACCAGCTGCCAGCTTCCATGCCACCTGCCCCTCTCCCTTCCACAAAGAAATGCTGCAGAGGCATTTGTGGGGCACAGCAAAGCATAGGGTATCCCACTGAATTCCTGGTCAGTCCAGAGGGCTCCATGGAGCTACAACTATGGTCTTCAGGAACAGACTGCAGACAACATTGACATATACCTCAGGCCATTTTGGCTCCTGGCAAGTGCAGCTCTGTTTTCAGTGGAACGATGACAGCTCATATTTAGGTGAGTATCTGGCTCCACTATACAAACAAGGGGAAATTCTAGTAATTGCCCCATATAATAATTCTAATTTCAGCAAAACCTTTTTTCCCATGCTTGAGGTAGGAATGTGCGTGTATCAACTAATTACGCATAAATATATATCACAGTTGAATAGTACAACCTTACGTGTGTGATTTATTAAGACAAAGAATTATAAATTTGGATAGGTCTGATTTTAAAGTTTATATATAAACACAAGGTGTGAAATATTTTTCATGTTATAGCCTGACAGATAAATTTATGTTCTTAGAAGTGTTTCACATAGGCAAATTTTTCTCCATGATTGTTCCTGAAAAGTCAATTTCTAGATATCCACAGATGTCATGAAAAATAAGTGCTTTCAACTTGACTGGAAGAGCAGATTACCAGGAAGGCAGAATATATGAGTGCCTCCTGAATGAGTTTTAATGGTGCCAGGGTGATCATAATTTATCAGATTCCTACCATCCCAAACCGACTACATTCTCATCCCAGACAGTGGTTTTGGCAACTGTTTCCAGAATTCAAAATGTGTGGCTTGCATTCATTATTTAATAGATTTATTGTCTACTTCCCCACGTATTACTCTGAATTTTGTGACAATAGAATATAATTCAATTACAGATTGAACATGGCTAATAATGGCATAAAGGGAATCAATAAAACAGCATAGCATTCTGTTAATGAGATTAGACACCCATTCACAGTATCTAAAATATCAGACCTACATGCTGATGCTCCAAAAAGAAAAGCAAACAAACACAATTGTCACAATTCCTTGCAGACAGTTAATTTGATCTGGACAGGACTCATTCACATCTCAAACTGATGGTTTTTCCTAGGAGTTAATTCTGTGAGGGCAACTATTATTTTTGGTTTGTATTTTTCTGGTGAGAGAAGCAGGCTGCCTCTGTAAGTCCCATCTCTGAGGTCTTGTTCTCAGGGTTGATCAAGGCTCATCTACAGAACCAGCAACCCAAGTGAATTTCATGGAGAATGTTTAGTCATGTGGGCTCCGTTTGTGGGCATCTCCTGCCAGATCCTTAGTCATCTCAAACTACCATTGAAACTACCGGACCTATGTAAATTGGCACAGTGCTTGACAAGGCTGGCTAGGTATGAAAGTGTGCCTTCATTCTCTATGTATGCTGACCGGATGGGCTGTTGCACAAAGTGCAGGAACCTTTCCTAAAGAAGTTTTAAAAGTTTCCAGGTAGCACAGACAATACACAGAGGACAAAAGTGTGTATTTGCTTTGTACCAACACCTTATTTTTGTAAATCAGCTTCTAGGAACAAAGACTAGCTAAGATTATTATCTGTCTTTCCATTTTTTTGCCTTTGTATTTCCTTTTTTTCTGCCTTGGGGATAGAACTATGACTGCACTTTAAAGTACAGACCTTCTTTCAAGTAAGCTGCTTTAATACGTGCTTACTGCAGATCTGATTTACTACACACAATGCCAGAGATTACTTGCAAACCACCACATTTTTGCAGACAAAGCAAAAACCTCAGAGTATGAAGAGAGAAGAAAGGAAGATCTACTGAACAAAGTAAATACCAATCTGCAGTCTTCTGTAATACACAGAGAAGGAAAAGGTCTACAGCACACTTGAGTGCCTTGAATGCAGTCAAATGATGTGCTGCTATAGAGCAGCTAAAAAAATACTTTTATGGCACACGCACAAAACACAGTCCTAGCCTCACTCTGCATGGCAGTCCAATGCGTTTTCTGAAAATAAGCAGATTGAGATGTGAGCATTGCTCTCTGCTAGTTTACATGCAGCACAACATGGCTGACACAGGCTTCTCAAAGCTCCAGGCAACAAAAAGAAACTTCCCCTGCTTGGGATTTGCCACCACCTGCTCAGGGAAAGCCAGGAAGCAAAGACAAGCTCAGCAGCATGTACCAAAGGTCAAACAGCACTGTCAATGTTGGACTGATGGCAGAAAGGAAGGCTGGAAATCTCACCCCTGCTACAAATGCCTCACCTGACACTGACAGCTTATTGCAGAGCTCCAGGGAACACTAGAAAGGGAAAGACTGTTTCTAAGAAAGCTGGAAGCCAAAAAATGGAGAGATACCATTCCTAAAATAAGGTTGCCTGGTCAGAGGTTGGCCTCCCACTTCCAACCAATGAACTGCATTAGCTAGCAACAGAGAGCCAACCACTCCTTTGGTTACCAGAGACAGAGAGGTTGATTCACGTAAACCCAAAGGGAAAGACATGATGGCCCACAAACAAAATCTGTCCTTGAGAAAAGTCTTAAAGAAACCTTTGAATTCAGGAAATTTTGGAATTATACCAAGAAATATGTATTTGGAGGCAGGTCACTAACTAAACACTGAAGTTAGATGGGATGTGCACACTAAACAAAGAACCTGGCACATCTTGCACTTCCCCAAGTTCTGAACGAGCTTCAGTGGCAGCACTGAATGGAGAATGCAGCTGTAGCTCAATCCAACACAACTAAAGCATAAATATCCACAGTTCTGGTTGGCATTTGTCAAGAAAAGTCACAACCCCAGAACCAGAAAGGGCTGAGAAGCCATCCTTGCTGCAGAGTAACTACTAAAAGTATCACTTTCACGATAACATGACTTGGATTTTGGAAGCGATCTGTGTAGCACATAAAGGACAAATACATACCTTTCTCAAGTTGCTTCATGTAATATGATCCAGTGTAGTTCTTCTAGGAACTCTCAAGCAGCTATTTACAATTCAAAGCATTGATCTATTGCAGTCATATGGTGACTGCAACATTAGCTCTGTGGGTTATTGTAGAGGCACTGCTTTTTTTAAACCAAAGGGCATTAGTATCTAGGACACCAGTCAACCCATGTGTGATTAGGTATGAAGTTTCTCAAATGAATCTGTTGTCATGATCAACAGAAGATAAAAATACTATCCCCACTTGACAAGGTTCAGCACTATCAGATCAGGTCCTAAAACTGGAAATAAACTAGTTCCTCTGCAAAATGATATATAATGCACCTTGCTGGCAAGATCCTTCAACAAAGATGCCAAAAAGGTGAAATACATTCATTTAAATGATCAAAACGCTGTACTTACTTGCTTTTTCTTGTAGAATCCCTTCTTGTCACAATTTGGAATATGAAAACCCCTGGGACTCAAGACATTCAGGATCTTTAGGTGGTTTAAAGTGTCTTCCATTTCTCTACGACATGGACCCTGTTAACAAGCATGTTTTACAAAAAACAGATGAAACTTCACTCCCAAATTCCATCTTTCACTCAAGTTAATAAATCTTTAAAGGACAAAAAAGCACAAACCCAAACAAATCCATTAAAACAGAGATGGCTGAATATGTCAAAAGGCAGACCATTCACAAAAAAAAAAAATCTGATTTTCTGCTCTATTCAAGATAAACTGATTTCTAAACATTAAAGGCCCTAGGCTATGCTGAGGCACATATTGGCATTTCCAGCTGAAATCACAGTCACATATACCTTTAGCAAGGCTTAACCAATATGTAAATCAGTCACATATAACATAACATAAGTTTGGAAAAGCCAGCCTTGCACTACATGGGAAAAGAAGAAAGTAGGCCACTGGAAATACAGCACTAGATAGACCTTCCCCAATTACATTTGATTTTTGTGATTCTGCTGGATTTGAAAGCTTAAATGAAATTGATTCAATTGAAAACAAGTGTTTTTGCATAATGTATATATAAAATCCCTCATCTTTGGACAATTCCCAACTTCAACTGAATCAAACAGATGCAGTCATACAGAGGACCAGTTGCACACAACAGTCTCATTAGGTAAGTATGACACTTTTTTCCCCACTTTCTTCATCTGCAAAAGGCTGACAATAATGTAGTGAGGATTAGCTCTAGGACAATGAGCCAAAAAGAGCTTCCAGAAGCACTTATAAAAGCATGTCTCAAACACCAACTAATTATATCTCACAGCAGCCCTTCAGGGTAGGGAGTAAAGCATTATGAGCCCCACTTTGCAGTCAGAAAATCAAGAGCAGAGGAGTTCATATTTTGCCAGAGGCCAAGAAAGCAGTCAGTGTCAGCAGTGGGATCAGGATTCAAGAGTTGCAGCCTACAAACTCTGTGCTTAGCTACACTTCTATCTGGGTATATCACTGACTTGGTCCACCAGCCCACTTCTTCAGCAAAGACATGAAAAAAATTATTTGCATGGTTTCATGGTTTAAAAATATTTAAGTTACTGCACTGACACAAAAACTCATTTGGTGCTGCTTTTAATTAGTGAAGTAATGACATGTAAACTTTCAAGTGGTAATATGAATAGTTTGCTCATGTAAAGTACCTTTTATGTGAGTATCTGAAAGCATACAATCTCCATAGTACTATTGGAGATTAAAATGGAGTTTTTTGGTCAGTAAAGACCTTCCTTGTTGCCTTCATGTTTTCTTTCTGTATCAATCTCACAAGCTCTAAACACAGTCTTTAAATGGCTTCTCTTACTGCTCAAACACACTGACTGCAAGTGACAGACATTCAGAGATTTGGTCCCACATTAGGCCTACAAAAAGATCAACAGCTTTTTAAAAATTTTTATTTTGAAGCAAACTTCCAAAGTCAGCCAGACCAGTATCAAAAGCTAACATGCAGACACAGCTAGAAGAGCATTTGCTGACAAAGGCACCTGTCCCTGATTGACTTATTTCAGGTTTTTAAAGACACCAGCAGCCTTGGTAAACTGGTATACCTTTGGCTCATGGACCCAACTATCACTGCTCATCCTAGTTAAGAATCTATTTCCTCAGAGCGACCAACCTTCATTCTTTTAGTGTTGGCATTGTAACTTCACATTTTTGGGAGGAGGACACACTGGAAGGCAGATACTGAAGAGATATTACTAGATAGCTGGACATCAGTGACAAACTAAAAATGAAGCTTCTCTTGGAAGCCACACTCTCTTCAGGCAGAGGTTTTCACCTCATACAAGTTTCAAAACCTTCTTTTGAAGATGGGAAGCCATGTCTACTTTCACCATGCCTGTTTTGATGAAATGCCAAAGTATACACAGATGCATTTTTCAGGCCATCTGGCCTAAGGCACAGGTTATCAGCTGGATGTCCAGGAAGAGAATTATTCTTGCCCTCAGATTCACCACACTCCAACTGCCTTGCAAATTCACTGGGCGCAGTCACTAGGAAGCAATGGCAGCTCACGTGACCATGAGACTTCGCATTTAGGCAGCAGCACCAAACAGCAAATGCAAGTGGAGGCGGTGCTCAGCATGTCATACAGTGACTGACTAGTCAGTATCCTAATCCTCAGCTCAGCCTAAGTTTATCTCCCTTGATCTGCACCAGGTAGTATATGAACACGGTGCCACTACACTCAATGTGAAACATCTTTTATCCATTATTGCAACTGAATTACACTGTTTGCAACCAAGTTTAATGATGACACTATTAAACCTGTCCCAAGTCCACTCACACAAGTATGTGACAATTATAGGGGGGAACAAGAACTTTTGACCTCTAAGAAACTTCAGTGAAAGTCGTGCTTGTACTGATGTAAACATCATTACGTTAGTCCTACATGTTTCCTGAACACAATCTTCTTGGTCTGCTGATTGTGTATGCATTTGCAGAGTCAATAGATTTACCAGTTAAATTGCCAGAATGCAGTAAAAGGCTGCAACAATTGCCACTCTTTAGCTATTTAGTGTAATTATTTATCTTGTCATATGCACAAGTATATATATATATACATCTATACACAAACACATTCAAATGCTGGTAAATTCCTTCCTATTTATAAAAATACTTACATATTCAGTCTCTTGTTTGGATTCAGAAGAGAAATTCAATGTATCTGTACTCTGTGAATCATATTCCACTTTATAGCGTTGTGTATCTTTGGCTTGCACTTTCCTGATGATATCTATTTTGATGTGTGGTGGATGCAATTTGGAATCTGGCACCCTGTGAGAATTTGGAACGGCCTGATTTTCCACGCTGCTGGTACTCCTGTCTTCTTCTGAATCACTGAAATTTCCTTCAAAAAGAACAAATGCAGAAGAAACAATGTTACTTGGCTGCCACCTGTGTCTGCAAGAGCATAGAAACATAGAATCACAGAACATCCTGAGTTGGAAGAGACCCACAAGACACATCAAGTCCAACTCCTGGCCCTGCACAGGACAGCAACAAGAATCAAACCATGTGCCTGACAGTATTGTCCAAACACTTCTTGAACACTGTCAGTCTTGCTGCTGCGACCACTTCTCTGGGGAGCCCACGTACCCTCTGAGTGAAGAACCTTTTCTTAATATCTAACCTCTACCTGCCCTGACACAGCATCATGCCATTCCCTCAGATTCTATCACTGGTCACAAGCAAGAAGAGATTAGTGCCTGTCCTTCTGCTTCCTCTTGGAAGGAAGCTGTAGACCACAGTGAGATTGCCCCTCAATCAACAAGCCACTAGATTAGTCTATGTGTTTAATTTTCCTTTTTAAGAAATAGCAATATACGAAAAGATGAATGATGTAGCATTCCTTTGCTGCCAATCGACGTTTTGTAACTGAAACATTCTTATGCTCAGCGCGGCCTCGCGAAGTGCCCAGCTGCAGCGCCTGTGCAGGCTGTACCCAAGACCGGGAAACTAGCCATGGCCACTACCCCGGGAACCACGGCCGCGCCGGCCACTCGCCCCTGGCTGCCCGCTGCAGTGCCGCCCGCCGGCGGCAGGGGGCAGGCCTGCACCGCGGGAGCGGAGGCTGTCGCAGCCCCATCGGCGGCGGGGCGCGGATCCCTGCCCTCCGCTACTGCTGACTTCATCAACCTCTGATAAACGCGGCCGGCTTCGGGCGCTTATGGGCTGCAGTGTGGCTCTGCCTGTCCCAGGGCCGTAATTTTTTTTTTTTTTTCTTTTAAGAGACATTAATACTATCAACTCTAGGCCGCTGAGTTTCCTGATTCTAATTAGCCATTTCTTTTTTATCCTTAACTTTATTCAACACACAGAACAGGAAAGAAAAAGAACAGCACACTTTCATTTCTCTGCTGTTAAAATAAAAAACATTTATTGGTGTACAAACCACATTTTGAAGTTAATGGTCAAAAAACGCCTTTCATTCTGTAATGGTTCCAAGGACAAACACCGTTTTCATCTTGAGCTTCAAAAATATTTTCTCTTTAAACTACCATCCAAAAAAAGTCAGGAGAAGCACATTTTTCTAACATACTCCATAAGTTCAGTGTTCCTGTACCTTCTAAGGCATTTGTCTATGCTGCATTTCTCTCTGTTAGGAGACTCCTGCAGTGCAACTATAACTACTTGCATTTCCTCCAGAGAATTTTTCCAGTTAAGGTATTCCTAACAGCTAAGTAACAGCTAAGCCCCACTAGTTGCTGTCTTAGCTGCTGACCACCTTCTTTTTTTTTTTTTTTTTCCCAAGGAAATCCTACTGGGAGTGCACAATGATAACATCCAATACTAAAATTATACTTGATGACTCACCAAAAAAAAAAAACAAAACACAAAAGCTGAGAAATTCAGTGCAAGAAGTCCATGTTCACATAGTTCATTGATGCTAAATATTTCAACACAGGGAGTACAGTGGCACTGCCAATACACAGGAATGGGGAAAGGAACATAAGAGGAAGAGGGTTCTGAGTTAACATTTTGGTACTGGTGGTTTTAGTTCAGCCACTGCTGGCAATGGACTTAATTGACCAGGAAAATCCAAATCACAGTGCAAATGGATTAAGGAAGGTTAAGTTCTAAGTCCAAATTTCCTGGCTTTTGTGGGTTTAACTCAGACTCTCAGTGGTATTTGAACATATTTTTGGTAGTTTAGTGTCCTGTTTTGAAACAGTAGTATTTTTTTCCCCACATTCTCAATGAAATTTGCAAGAAATGAGTCACTAAAATGTTATAAACCTGAATCTAGGTTTTCTGCAATCAGTCCAGTTCATTAGTTTTCCTCTTCTACCAAAAAATAGGTAGAAAATATTCTTAACGTGCATTAAGTACCCATGGCCATGTCTGGTCATTTCAGTTTAGAGAGGCCATCATAGTTCAATAGCACTTCTTACACTTCAGATTAAAATGGTCATATTGCCACATTTTAAACTGTTAAGCATATTAGATTAACTCAGTTTCACCAAACTTGGTGCCATGCTAGCTTTACATGCTCATAAGTGAAACGGAAGTGCCATGAGAGTTATCCACTCTCTTTTTTTAAAAGAGATTAAAAGGGTTGCAAATGCACACTACTATTTAACACTTTTGTGCCCAAAAAAACCAACTGGAAAGTCAGTGGCCTACTACAGTTTCTGTTACAATGCTACTGTAATACACTCTACCCTATACCAACTTCTAGCAATTTCTGTGAACTAGGAATGACCAACAGTATAGCACATGATGCAGGACCTAGCTGTGTCTAAAGGAGATGATGATCCTGCTCAGAGACGGTGTATACCAGGGACTCTTGGCTTTAGAGCTGGAAGTGGAGCGGTCCTCATGAGGAGGTGGGCACTATGTATCATATAGGTTCTAGGTACTTCTTCCTTCTTGCACATCAGGTTTGCAACCTTCACTCCTTGAATGTGAACTGTAAGGGTCCTACTCTGCATTTTTAAAGAATCAAAAGTTCCCACTGATTTCAAAATCAGCGTTCTCCCTCAGCCAAGAATGCAGAAATAAGAATTCAGTTGAAAATGGAAAGATTTTCAGCTAAGTACAACTCTCTTTCCCTTTCTCCTTCTCTAACAGTCACTGTTGAGAGCACTACCCCTAGATTAAACGCCACCAACTCCTAAGTACTGAAGAGATGCCTCTTGCCTCCAGTGTTACTCCAAGGATGAATAGGATGAATCAAGTTCATGTAATGAAGGAAGCTGCTCAATATTCCAAGGAGACTAAAAACTTCAGTTAATACCTCAAACTCTCATTCAAATTGTCACAGCTTGGAAGCAGCACATAAATAATTATAATAAGGCACTTCCTATTCTTCTAACAGGCAGTTAACTGGAGCACTGGTGCCACTTTCTCAGCTAAGGAATGGCTGCTCAAAGAGCCCCTACAACCTAACAGAAAATCTTCTGGCTTTTTAAAAATGCAAACAGTGGAAAGCCTTTTGACACACTTTTCTATTAAATAAATGTTAACATACTTGCTGTTGGTTAGCAAGTTTAATTAAATGCTTGCATAGAGGGACAGTGCTCTCTCGATCTGAATCCCAAGTTTCCCTGACTTAAGTTCCAAAATGTGCATGCTAACAGAACTTTTTCCAACCGTCCCTTCCTTTTCAAACAAAACCTGTTCTGTGAACATCTCACTTGCAAGACATGGAAGAGGTACAGGAAATCTTCGTTTGACCAAAGATTTATTTGCAGTGCAGACAAAAAATGACATCCTCTTAAACACTGTTGTGCAAGCGCTTTGTTCTGAATAACCATCGTTCCAGGCGAAAGGGACATTTAAATTTGTGTTTTGTTTGTTTGTTTGGTTTTTTTTTTTGTTTGGGTTGTTTTTTTAGTTTTTTGTTGGTGTTTTTTTTGGGGGTTTTGGGGTTTATTTTGTTGTTGTTCTTGGTTTTGTCTTTTCTTTCTTTTCCTCTCTGTGTTTACACTTCCCTGACTTACCCACGCGGCTGTGCAGGAGTTAGAGCCCACTCTCTCGAGTTTTTTACTCACTCTCTTTCCAGGTACACTGGGGACGAACAGCGAAGATTTCACCCTCTCTCTCTCCATCCAGGCTCTGTAGCCTAGCAGTTCCATGCACCCGCAGAAGCCACACGCAATCCCTCCCCCAGCCCCGTTGTTGTTTTTTTGTTGTTGTTGTTGTTGTTGTTTTTTTAAAAAGAAGGCAACTCTCCCTCTTTTGCGAGGAGCTACTTCTCAGCATCGGTGTTGAAGAAAGCCAGTATATACATAAATAAGGTGGAAGAGGTAAATTGTCCTTTCCTTTGGCCAAAGCGCACCTCCTTCAAAGCGATCCCAGGCTCGGCTACGTGGCTGCCAGCAGAGCCCCCCGCCCACGGGCCGGCAGCAGGCGGACAGCGAGCGAGGGCCGCTTCCGGAGACAGAGCTCTGCCGCGAGCTCGCCCACGCCTCCTCGCTCGCGCTGCTCCCTTTGTAACTTAAAACAAAAGAAAGNAGAGCCCCGCGCCGACGATCACGCGCCGCCGCGGGTGGAAGGAGCGGAGAGGCGCAGTCCGAGCCGCCTCCGAGGGGGCTGCGGGGAGCGGAGCCGCCGGCCGCTCGCAAGCCTGCCGGCGTGAGGAGGCGGGGAGCCGCGCTGCCGGCACTCGCACGCCGGCCCTCTTTG
>VZTH01014514.1:0-90994 GCA_013397815.1 Aleadryas rufinucha | reverse complement strand
GCAAAAGCCCGCTAGCAACAAAGGCAACTTTTTCCTTCTATTCTCCCCCCTCCTCCTTGCAGAGCCCCTGAACTACTTGGCTCGACGGTAACTTTTCTCTTTTTTTGCCACACACANCCCCCCCGCCGTAGCGTTGGTGCAGAGCCCGCGGCCCTCGAGCAGCGCCTGCAGCGGCCGCGCCTCTTCCCGTCGCGGCTGGCAGCTGAGCCCCGCGCCGCAGCGCTCCGTGTAGATACCGCAGGGCTGCCCAGGGCNAAAAGAAAAAAAAGAAAAAAAACCAAGCCCAGAGGGTCTGAAAAAAACTTAGTCCAAAAACATTTCAGAAAAGAAGGAGAAAGTGCCGAGAAGGGAAAAATAGAGATGGGAGAAAGAAAAAGCGAGGCTCCCTTCGTTTTATTCCCCGTGCCGCCTGCCAGCCGCACTGCCCTGCTCCACTCCCCACCACTCCGCACCCAGCTGTCCCCCGTGCCGTCCGTCCGCCCTATATAGCGCCGCGGTCGCCGGCCCGCCCCGCGCCATGAATAACTCGCGGCGCGGCGCGGCAGGGAGCGCCGGCGCTCGCCGGATCCAGGGTTCGGTCACGCAGGGCTGTGAGGGCGGTGCGGTGTGGGGGGAGTAGGCGGGGGACGCGGCGCTGCCGGGGGTTTATGGGCACTTCTTAGAAATCAGCTGTGAGGGGTATGGCTCTGGCGAGAGGGCCACGTCGTATGCCTCTAGTTTCAAGAAAAAGTGGTCTCTCTGTGCGTGTGCGCGTCCCCGTGTCCGTGTCTGTTTCCTTGGCACCGAGAGAGGCGAGAGAAGCTGGCGGAGAGTGCCCTTTTTTGGACTCCGGGCTGCAATCCTGTCCACTTTGGTGCTGAGAGCCCCGGCCCTGGAGAAGGTGCGCATGTGCTCGCGCTCACACACGCCCGCCCGCATGCAGGTTCGGGGCATACCTTGAGACCGGCTTACAGCTCACATGACAGCTGCGTTTCCAAGGAAGACTGGGGGGAAATGGATGTGCATGACCACACCCACACACTCACGCACCCCACCCACGTTTGCCCAGATATTGCTCTCTGACCCAGGACTCGGTCCGTATCTTGCCCTATCTTCGTGGATGTGCCTCCCTTAACTTTTTTTTTAAAGTGCTCTCTGAACTCTTAAAACTTTTCCTGCCATCTATAAGAAAACAGTTTCCATTGCAATGTCCTCACAAATCTAGGGAAAAAAACCCAAACAATCCATTCCCTCAAATCCCCAGTATAGAAATTCTACATGGATTTTGCACAATGCATATATTTGTGTTCAGGCCACTGCAAATTCTGTTCCCATTTTGCTAGGCATATTTTGCTCCCCCTGTTAACTTGGCTTAACTTTGATTATTGAGAAAATCTGAATTGGCAATGCCAAAATTTGTGACCCTTCTTTCTGAAGCTCTACTGCACTCTCATGAGGAAGAGGATGGTGAGGTGTATATATAGACAAATATATGGTGTTTCAGTCAGAGAAGCTTGCTCCTCATGAAAAATAAAACCAGCAATGCTCACAGATACTGGCTTATACAAATATGTTCTGCCATGGGAATGATAAGAGCCAGATTACTGTTCTACTTTCAACCCCTTCATCATTAACACTGGAGCTCATCTTCCAGTAATTCATCAGCTGTTCAAATGTGTCAAAATTCAAGTGGAAGAGAGAAGAATATATGTTATTGCTCAAGGTACTGGCCATGATACTGTTAATCTTGAAAACTGCACTTTTTACAAGTCATATTTTTTAGATAATTAGAATCACCTATTCAGTTTCTCTATTCTTAATTCAGTACTTATACCTTTCAAATAGCANGGGGGGAGTAGGCGGGGGACGCGGCGCTGCTGGGGGTTTATGGGCACTTCTTAGAAATCAGCTGTGAGGGGTATGGCTCTGGCGAGAGGGCCACGTCGTATGCCTCTAGTTTCAAGAAAAAGTGGTCTCTCTGTGCGTGTGCGCGTCCCCGTGTCCGTGTCTGTTTCCTTGGCACCGAGAGAGGCGAGAGAAGCTGGCGGAGAGTGCCCTTTTTTGGACTCCGGGCTGCAATCCTGTCCACTTTGGTGCTGAGAGCCCCGGCCCTGGAGAAGGTGCGCATGTGCTCGCGGTCACACACGCCCGCCCGCATGCAGGTTCGGGGCATACCTTGAGACCGGCTTACAGCTCACATGACAGCTGCGTTTCCAAGGAAGACTGGGGGGAAATGGATGTGCATGACCACACCCACACACTCACGCACCCCACCCACGTTTGCCCAGATATTGCTCTCTGACCCAGGACTCGGTCCGTATCTTGCCCTATCTTCGTGGATGTGCCTCCCTTAACTTTTTTTTTAAAGTGCTCTCTGAACTCTTAAAACTTTTCCTGCCATCTATAAGAAAACAGTTTCCATTGCAATGTCCTCACAAATCTAGGGAAAAAAACCCAAACAATCCATTCCCTCAAATCCCCAGTATAGAAATTCTACATGGATTTTGCACAATGCATATATTTGTGTTCAGGCCACTGCAAATTCTGTTCCCATTTTGCTAGGCATATTTTGCTCCCCCTGTTAACTTGGCTTAACTTTGATTATTGAGAAAATCTGAATTGGCAATGCCAAAATTTGTGACCCTTCTTTCTGAAGCTCTACTGCACTCTCATGAGGAAGAGGATGGTGAGGTGTATATATAGACAAATATATGGTGTTTCAGTCAGAGAAGCTTGCTCCTCATGAAAAATAAAACCAGCAATGCTCACAGATACTGGCTTATACAAATATGTTCTGCCATGGGAATGATAAGAGCCAGATTACTGTTCTACTTTCAACCCCTTCATCATTAACACTGGAGCTCATCTTCCAGTAATTCATCAGCTGTTCAAATGTGTCAAAATTCAAGTGGAAGAGAGAAGAATATATGTTATTGCTCAAGGTACTGGCCATGATACTGTTAATCTTGAAAACTGCACTTTTTACAAGTCATATTTTTTAGATAATTAGAATCACCTATTCAGTTTCTCTATTCTTAATTCAGTACTTATACCTTTCAAATAGCATCTTGAAAGGAGCATCGTACACAGCAGGATAAAAATAAAAATCTGGTTTTATTTGTGAATAATATAGTGTAAGAGTAGACAATTTTCCTTGGGAAATTAATGATGCTTTAGAAGAGAGATCAGCCTTGCTTAACTCCCCCATGGGTGACTACCAAGGCTTTTCAGTCTTCTTTTGTCTTCGTGATCATTTTGTTAATTGACCAAAAGAGGTCGCAGGTTGTCCAGTGTTGAATTGCAGACTGCTCGAGCCCATCTACAAAGGGGGAATTGATCAAGCCCAATGTACTGCATGTTTGGTTTCACAGTGGGTTTTTTTGTTGGTTTTTTTTGTGGTTTTGTTTTAGATTGGATTGGGTTTGGTTTGGTTTGGTTTTTCCCTAGACTATTGCAGGAAAACTTGCTGTTACTTTTTCATAAATTTTGGTTTTAATAATTGTTTGTACATGATGAAGTCAAAAAATCCTTGGGACTGTCTGGCAGCACGCATCAGATTAGGTCTAGCAGAAAGAGGAGGCCTTCTTCCTTTCACACTCTATGTATACAGGTATCTTTTCAACTGGGGTGAGCCTTTATAGCATGCTGCTTTCAAAACTGAAATGAAGATGCATAGGAAATGCTGTGAGAAAACAAGTAAAATGAGGCAAAGGGAATTAGGGGATTGAAGGTATAAAAGAGAACAAGCTTTTCCTTCACCAGAGTTGTACACCTCTCACACACTAATACCAGTGTAACTTGTAGTTCAGACTGTGGCAAGAGCATTTTCATCATGCTGAATTTTGATTCTCACAATCAGAAAGACTTTTTTTCCTTTCTCTTCTTTCTTTTATAATGTTACAGAAGATGTGGTGCACCATTTTGAAGTCCTGTTAATACAAGGAGATATTTGCAATGTCACGAAATAGAAGTAATCGCCCTTTTTTTAAATACACAATTGTTGAACTTAGTATTTATTTTTAAATAGTATTAATCAAGATTAATGCAGCATCAAGACACTTTGACCAAATGCACTGTAAATGAAAAATTAACACCAACAAAGATGTAGCTGGATCACCTTTGCAAGTAGAAAGCCAAAGATGTGTCAAAGGTCAGGTCAGTCTAACAGCTTTTGCTAAAAACATAGCAGTCTGCACTGTCTTAACCAATGCACCACATGAAATACAGTTACATGAATGACAGAATTTGGTTCAGAGCTGTACTTGGCAATCACAAGATGGATACCAATGTATCTGGAAAGCCACATTAGAAATTTATAAAGAAAAAAAACAAAACTGAAAACCTCAACATGCACCTATAGCTAACAGCTGCATTACACTTACATCCCAATCTTTAGTACATTGATGGAACTGTTCTACTTGGACAAGACCAAGCGTTAAATATGCAAAGTAGCAATGTTTATAGAGCTGTACCAAATCTGAATTTTCACATTTACATGTACTGTTTATTCTAGAGGCTTTGCATTTTTTTCCTGTTTATTTAGTCTTACTGGGAGGAGAGGGTGAGACAAAAGTCATGTACTGAATCTCTAGTCAGTTCTAAACAATAAAAAGCAGAAGAGAAACAACTGGGAGGCACTGTGCTTCAGAGAATTCCATGTCTTCCCATATTATGGAAGCAGAAAAATAATGTATTTGATTTCCCCTTCCGCTTCATCCTCCTCATTCATCATCATATGATGCTTCTTCATATTCAGCTCTATTTTCTAGTGCCTTAGCTGAATTCATACCTTTTGGTATGTTTTTGCGGTGGCTGTGTTTGCTACAGGGACAAGACATGGGAAATAGAGTTGTGGTTGAAGTAGCTCTGCTTTCAGCTTCATGGTCACTTTGTGGAGCAATCCCAACTTTTTAGTGTAATTCCTTGTAATATGTGTGGTTATAGTACCCAAAATATAACTGTCCAGAATGTGAGCTTCCCTTATAATGCTGTTTTAAAACTTGTGTTACTTCGCAACACTTTTCCTTCTTCAGAAAAAAAAAAAAATCCCCCAAACAACCAAATGTAAAAACCTTCACAGAAATCTAGAGATACATAGCTCATCTTGGGTTGAGGGCTAAATCCTCATTTACAAAACATCCCTTAATTCTGGTGTCTCTGCTCTTCTTTTTGCCAACCTTGAAATTTTATGTACAATAAACTTCTGAAGGAAAGAGAAAGTCGAATTTCCTCAATAAGTTCTTGTTTTTCAGAGGAGGAATACTCAGATTTACAATGAAGTCAGTTGATACAATACTTAATTGAAAAGATACTTTGTAAGATCACTGCTTTCTCAAAGGCAAGGATTAAGATCTCAGCATTATTTGCCAGCTGTCTGTAAAAACACAGTTTACTGAAAATTTCCTGCAGACTTCCTTCTGATTTGGGGCTAGACGTGAACATTTCAGGTGTTTTCCAGCTCTTTAGACTCTTTATGCCAGGAGTCCAGGCTTACAAAGAACAAAATTCTACTGGATTCCTCACAAATGCCACCCTGTGCTGCTTGTCTGAAGATGACAATCTGAACTGAGTGTGATGGAACAAACTGAATTTGAAAGCAGATAAAATTAGGAAACCGAAGGAGAAATAACTAATGTTTTGTTGGGAAGTCAACTGAATTGAGACATTTCTTTGCTATCACAGATATACATAATGAAAGGACATATATTGATGGTAATACAGAAACAGTTACCAAACACTTCCCTTTACTAAGACGTCTTGTTAAACATAATAGAGGAAGAGTAGATAGCTGATTTCCATTTACGAAGCTCTTATTCAGAGATGTGTTCATGTCTTTCATGTACTAGTTAGACATTATATAGTGGTCTGGCAATAAAAATCGTACGGAATTTAAAGAGAACAGGGGGATTAGAGAGAGGAGGAAATGAAGGAAAAGGTCTAGTTCCCAGGACTTCTTCATAAAAAGAGAAGAGATTGCTACTTGACCAGATGTTCTCCACACCCACACTGCAGTCAGCAATCTGGGTATTGTGCATGTTCCAAAATGCAGGTGTCATAAGAGATGAAAGGAGAAATGCTGCTGCTTTAAAGTGTACAGTCTGCCGGAGACAGACTTACTGACACAGTTGAACTTCTGTCCACAAGTAAAAAAAACAAAAACAAAAACAAAAACAAAAACAAAAACAAAAACAACCTTAATAAAAAATCATATCCTACCTTAAAATCTCAATGAGGTGTTGAAATGGAAAGATTTTAGATTACTGGAAGAAGAATACAGCTAAGACTGGAGTGAATGGAGAACTAACCTTTATGCATATTTGATTTTGAATAAATACATTATGTTTTAGGTGATTCTAAAAATTAACAGGTCATGAACATACCTCATGTTAAGGTATGTTTACATACAATCAAGGTCAGAAGACAAAAAGTATAAGAAAATATGTGAGAAATTAATTTAGCACAAGCTGATACTTTCTATTTATCAATCCCACAGCTCCATGACACTAGGTTACAGTAGAACAATATCTCATTATATTTATAAAATGTCACCTATATTATATATGTTATAGAAAAAAAAAGGCAGTAATTTTAATACCTGTAAATCTAGATGTTTTGTTACCACGTGGTCTTCAGAAAAAGACAAAAAAAAACTCTTAAAAACTTTGCAGGATGTAAGTTGAGCAAGAAAAATACCAAACTGTAAAATTGTCTGTCACAGACTGCTGTTAGAGCTAAAAGCATATGCTGTGAGTTGTGTTGAGAAGTTTCCTCCTACAAAAAGCATGAAGTGTTCTGTGACAGTCTGTGTGCAAAAAAAAAAAAGATAGACAGTTTGAAGTCCATTTTATTAATTACACAAGTTAAAATCACATCTCTCAACCATTTACAGGTGAGAATGGTATTTCTAACATCCTATATATTGCCCTAGCTGATGAATTATTGATTGTAAATTGTCCATATTTGTCATACCTTCTCTCTTTTCAATTCTACTTTTTTCGTTTTGTTTTATCTTGGATGTCAGACTATGCATCTTAGTTCAGCATTGGGCAGCATGGAATACCCAAAGCCTCTTTGGTCTCACAGGAGTTAAGGTCCATCCTTCTGTTGACCACACTGGGCAGGTCTCAGGTCCATCTGAATGCCTACTGTTATGTATCTCAATCCTCTGGCTGCTAATGCTAAGAAAGTTATAGGTTACAATCTTTAAATAACCAATTATTTCACACATAATTTTTACAAGTGTCCTAGGTTACAGTGTAAGACGTGCCCAAAAGCATTTATTCTTTTACCATCTTCATAAAATATTGAATCTAGGTGGGGCAGTGTTTTCCTTGCCTCCTCCCTCTGGGAGCTATCTTTGTTTAATGGGCAATCAAGGACCCTGCCCACGGCTCATAGATAACTGCCTCTGGACAATCTTTTGTTAATGGGCCCATCAACGCCTTATCATCCCATTGTGAGAAGCTCCACACAGAGGGAGAAAACAAGCATTCCATCCTAAATATAAACTGGGATTCCAAACACCACAGACAGCCTTTTCCCACTGGATTTCCAGAGGACAAGAGCTACCACTGGACTTTCAGACGGAGACCAGACTCTTTTTCTACAGGATCACTGCTTTAACAGGACCACTTCATCTGAACTGCTACCAGCACCCTGACTGACAGGGTGCCAGGTTGTATTCTGACTTTGTCAGTGGTTCGCTTTTGTACTATTGCATTTATTTTACCTTTTCCCTATTAAATTGTATTTCTGACTTGGAGTCACTGGTTTGCTTTCAAACCTGTGCAACAAGTAACTGAGATACACCAATAATACCAGGAAACCCACTCATATTATTTGCCGTCAGTTCCCACTCTGCTTCAATTTACTTCCCTATTGCATTTCTTTGACTAGGATTTTAACCTCTAGGAAGACAGCCGTATTCATACTTTCCATTTTATAAGCCATTCATAATTTTGAGTACCTCTACTAATTAGTTAAATAATACTGATGTCCATCATGGATACACTGACAGAGAACAAGTAATAAATAAATTCTGATTCGCAAACCCCCTTTAAAATGTCTCAAATATTGATTCTGAATTGACAATCTTCCCCCCCCACCCCCCAATGTAGGCCCATATTTTTAAGAAGACTTCAGAAATAATATTGTTCTCTTGGACATTCAGGGCATAATTTCAACAAAGTATCCTAATTTGTATATTTTGAAGCTTTATGCACTTCATAGTGTGTATTGCACAATATGTGCCCAACCAGCCTGATTAGGTTTTCTGTCTGAAATCTATTTTCTTTACAATAGCTTGCAACAAGAGTTGTGCAGAACCATGCATAGAATTATGAAGGAACAAAATCAGAATACAAAAACTGCAGCTTCCTGTAGAAAATTAAGTTTCCTATACTTACTAGGAATAGTGTAGACATTTTAAAATATAAGATAAAGTCTTATGGATAAGAGGTGCTTAATTGCTTGTCTCACAAGCAAGTTTTGTTTGATAGAGGGTTTGTTGTTTTGCAAATATGTTTTCAGTGGGCATTTCTACCTGTTTCCAAAGTAGAATAGGAATAAAAAATCAAACCATAGCTAAGTTCAATACTTGCTGGATAATTCAAATGATCTCACAACAGTACAATATCTCTTGATGACAGAAGATTGGCACAATGCAGTAGTACCACTGTGAGAAATCTGATCCTAAATCCATCAAGTATAATAGGAATCTCTGTCCTTTTAGAAGCCATTAGTTAGGGTTTCTAGCTGGAGCATAGCTTTGGGCATGAATTTGGCCTCTGGATATGGAAACTGCAGAAAAGTATCCTCAGATTTGCTACAGACTGAAAGGAAGAATTTCACAGTAAAATGCCAGAAAAACACTGGGTTTTTATTTCAAAAAACCCATACCTAGAAAGAGAACAGAAACGTGTATGACACATATGATAACGCATGCTTAATATCCCGTGCTGTCTGATGCTTCTTCTAGTTTTTCTGTTTTTCAAAATGCCATCTCCCTGAGGGTTAGTCAGAAATGAGTGTGACTTTTTAATTATCTTAAATAAGACTGGTTACAAATTCCAGCACAGTTATCATTGCACAAAGCCTATCTCTGCAATTCACAAGTGTTGTATATCTTGGTTTTGGCTCTGAGTCACAAACTTGATCAGTTGTTATGAGAATCTTGAAAGTCAAATCATAGCATATAAAGAGACATACTGCTTCTTCTGTGTACAGTAGTTTCTCAGAAGGATAAATGTCACAAATTAAGCTGGAAAGAGATGTACATCCCCTTGTTATACATACGGATGTGTCCAGAAAACAAGAGGACTAAATCAAATCCCATTCTTGCTGCTGAAATCATTGACAATATTCCTGATGACCTGGAAGCATTTGGATCTGAACTAATGAGTGGCCCTTTGACATCAGGTTTAGCAGACTAGTACAAAACAGAGCTTTGAAGTGCACTCAGTGCAGAAACAGGAGCTTCTGTACTCTCTACTTCAACTTACTGATCTGATATCCCTACAACAAACTATTTGATCAAGTAGATTTTTATAGGCACCTGGAGTAACAGCACAATCCCTGGAAATTTTCTGTTGTTTACTAGAGGAAAAGGACTGTGGTCTATTTACTACTGAACATCATATTTAAAGTAATTTGAAAATGTGGGCATTTGAGGGTCACCTCAAAATTTAGGATGAGAGGACAAGGCCCCAGGTTGTGCTAGGGGAGATTTAAATTCCATATTAGGAAAAATTTCTTCACCAAAAGGGTTCTCAAGCACTGGAACAAGCTGCCCAGAGAAGTGGTTGAGTCACCATGAAGGCATTTAAAAAATGTGTAGATGTAGCATTTAGGGACATGGTTTAGTAGTGGACTTTGCAGTATTAGGTTTATGGTTGGAGTCAATGATCTTAAGGGTCTTTTCCCAACCTAACTGATTCCATCATTCTATGATATCTTGTCAGAGACTGAAACAGCTCATGCCTCAAACATTGATATAAAGTTTTAAACTGTATAAAGAAGACCATCTCTCCCTAAAGGATGCCTGACTGGAACTTTGGACTGAAAGTCAGACTACTGATTACCTAAACGGAAACCCACTCTTCAATCACCGGGCCTAGGAAAAAACAAACAAGGCTGGGGAAAAGGAATGCATCCAGAAGAGAACCAAACTTAGCATCCATGCTGAGAGCCACCTCTGGCTGGATTTGGGGTGGGGGAGACCACAGCCTGCAGAAGCCAGGTTTACACAGACTCCCCCCTGAAATGAGGGTGGGGGGGAGGAGGTTTTGGATGTGACCTCTGGTCAGGGGCAGTGAACACCCATCCTCCCTTACACAGACTGGCCCAGCTGTGGCACCCCCAACCCCACAGGCCACATCCACGGGACATTCATGTGAGAGGCAGCTGAGGGGGTGTCATAATCCATCAAAGACCCCCCAAAGCACTCTCCAGAGGCTTTGCACCACAGGACTGCACATGATGTAACAGAACAAGTCTGTTGCAAGAGACTGCTCCCCTCCCCTGCCTCAGGGGACGTGCCTGGACATTGCCACCTGGCTTGAGCGTATATTAACCCATCAGATTCTATGCTTTTTGGGGTACCTTCACCATCAAGAAGACCAGAAGAAGAGAATCAATGGGACACCATCGGGATCTACGGAGTGGTGATACTTTCTACCTAGTCCGTCTCCACCTCACTCTCTCCCCACCACATTCCCCAAGCTCCTCTTTCCCTATTTCTTTTTCTCCCCTTTTCTTTCCCTCATAGTTACTATCAAATAAAATCTATACTATTGTCACTGGCATATGGTCTCATTTGCACCTTAATTCAGGCTGAGGAATTCCTCAATAATTTTGATAACTGGACCTTAACATATCTGAACAGAAGTCATTGTGGAGAATGTCTACCAGAAACACTGCTAGCTTTTGGTTAAACAAAATAATCTATCATGGGGAGTTAGTTTTAGGAAGGTTTTCTATGCCAGTCATATAACTTGTGGAATCCATTTCACCTTGTGCTCCCACTGGTTTGATTATCCTTTCAGAGCATTGAAAAGAATTAATGGAGCTAGAATGTTGAAAAGTTGGCAGGAAGGGAAAGAGAATGAAGTCCTGTATATCAGACCTAACTTGGCAGCAAATTTTGGCATGTAACACTTCACTAGGAGATTAAGAGAATGAATACATCTCTCACCTCACTAGATAGAAAATGTAAAGGACATTAGGCATTATTATTATATTTTGGTATACAAAGTGTAACCTGTTCAAGAAGTTGTTATGTATGGGATGTTGGGTTTGAAACCAGAATTCAATTCTGAAGGAAGACTTCTGAAGTCTGCCTTGGAAAACTACTAAATTATGATGAAGACTGACAGAATCTGATTTAACTTCTTGTTACAGCAGTTCTCCCCCCAGAAACAAGAAACATTTCCAAGGCTTGCAGGAAGATGAGTCTATCCCTATCCTTATTGGCTTCTGTATCTTAGTCTACACTTTAGACTATTTCTGCACTAAAAATCTTCATTGAATTCAGCCAGATTGGTCAGAAGTATGATGATGGCAGCAGTTTTTACTGATTTATATATATATATATATATATGCTTTTACATACTCATGTATAGTTTTATTATCACTGGAGGACAAGGAAAGGGTTGTACTGACAAAGATAACAGTCCTGTTTCTGCAGCCGTGTCCCTCCTATGTGCATTTTGTGCAATGTACAACTGTTTCATCCTACTAGAAAAGTGATTTCAAGGAGATGCTTCCTGAGCTTTCTGGCCTCATCTACAATCAAATTTCCTAGCAAGAGTTTTTATTATTCCAGACGGAAGCTAAAGATAAAGGCTGTCTCTTTTCATGTTCCCATTTAAAATGTTACTCTTAATTTTAACCAACTTAATTAATTTCCTTAAATTGCTTCTAGTTCATAAATTACTCTCTAAGGAAAGTAGAACATGACAATTATAGTCACTGTCTTCTATGGACCACATATACAATTGCATATTTTATCCCTATTCATTTGATTTTTAGAAGAACAACCCATGCAGCATTTTATAATTAAAACAAATGATAATTGTTTATTGACAAACAAGGCCTCTCAAACTCCAAATTATGAGAACAATAAGTTCAAGAAAAAGCCTATTTCAGTCTTGCTGTTGATAACACATACAAACATAGCTTAAGACTATGAAAGTCTTAAGACTTTCACTATCAGCTTAAGACTAACACTACCAGTTCCATTCAGCATATATTCTCCTGTAAATCTTCATTGCACCTCCAAATTCTTAGCATTGCAGAAAATCAGCTCATCTGAATGCAGTGCATGATTTTAATCTATTTTTCTTCTTTCCCACTGACATTTTTCTTGTTTAGAATTTTAAGTTAAATCTGCTTAAGGACTGAAATGCCTTATAACAATTTGCACTGCGAATTTGCTTAGATGAGAAGTTAATTAAAAGTCACTTTGGAGAGAGACTAGGTCACGTTTTCTAAGATAGGTTACCTCTCTATAAGTCTAAGGACTTGACCCACAAAACATTTATTACTATGGGAATAGCATATTATTATATATAATACAATAATAATATGTAATAGAATAATCCACATTGATAAATGTATGCAAGCACAAACCAATACATTAAACTTGCTGTCAGAAAATGTGGGTCACGCAGTCAGTCCCACATCCATATGTGTGACCAAAAGAAGAAACTCAATGAAATGCTATTAAAAACTCTTTTTTTTCATTATTCTCTGTTAGATGTAAGCAAAAAGTGAAAATATGCCTCAACAAAATTGAGCAATTTTGCTTTAATAATCTAACCAGAGGTCCAAAACCATCTTTGACTGAAAAAGATGAATAATAGCCATTAGACTTTTTTCCAGACAACTGAACAGACTAGCAGCTCAAAAATCTGGAAATTGTTAAACATATAAATACCACTCGGCTCCCTCCTTGGGATGTTAAAAATATTAAAACCAATAAAGAATCATTTGAACTAAGTCATCTGTTGTCCTATGTTGTGGGAGCTACAAGATGTGGCAGTAACAGATGATACAAAAACACAAAGTTCTTAGAAGAAATCCACTTTTGGAAAGAATTTGATAAACTGTGAATTTTGCACTTTCAAAAGCAACAGCACCATGATTTTCAACCATGCATTAAAAATATGCTAGTAGTAGTAGGATGAAGGCAATATTTTATGTCTTCTGGAGACATTATTATTTCCATATTGTGCTATACCTTTCACTCAGTTATGGTATACTACAATACTGATTGCTACGGTAACTGTGCCTTCCTTAATTTATTGTATTACAGCCCTCTAAATAATATACAACTTTAAATAGCAAAGATTAGACACTATAAATAATTTTTACATACTGCAATAGTTCAGTAAAGAATAGAGAGGCTTATAGTACTCGAAACAAAAGGGATCTGGATTAAACTTTTAGTATCATTTAATTCCATTGTTTTAAAAGGTCAACAAAAAGCTTAAGTGTTAGAAATCAAATAATCCTTGCATTATTTGCAATGGGAAATACTCTTAACACCGAATGAAATGTAGCTGAAGCTGCTGAGTACAGCAGTTACCCTCTGCAAGGGTACACACCAGGAGTAGTTAAATTTCCTTATTCAACAAAATTGTTGGAGTAATAGGGAGCCACCACCCAAAACACAGGCCACATGCATGGCTGGTCAGATGCTTAGCTGTGTGGGTGGAGGGATTTCTCTGTGAACTTAACACAAATACATGGGCTGGGCATTGCTAGAGCAGGGTTGTGCATGTGCTCAGAAGCGAAACAAGCAGCCTAAACGACAGACAACAATTTCTGGAGACAGCTGTGTGGAAACACTAGGTACAGTGAGTGGAAGGACAGACTCTTTCAAAATTGTAATTTTTGCTTCTTTTCAGGACTGTATGCAAAAATCCGAAAGAATAAAAGACTTAGTTCCATGGGCCTCAAAAACAAGAATTGTCAGCCAGCCAAAAAACCACTAGCCCACAAATCCAATTAACTTTCTACCAAATAGTCAGCTACTCAAGTGTGACTAATTTTCATATCTTAAAGATGGTAAGCTTTTTTCCTAGATCCCATTACCTCCTTTGCTGAAATCAGCCCCCTCCCTGCCACAAGGCATCAGTACTTAAACGTTTGTTTGATGGGGGAACAGACTTCGCTAGGTTAGTGCTAAGCTGTGCCTTTCCCTTTCCTCTTAGTCAATGAAAGTGGATAGTTCTGAGCCCATGCCAATGTTTCTAAATACAGAATGATATTTAGAAAGACTTCTGATCAAATTGACACAGGTCTGATACTCAGGCAAGTTAGTGGGTTTAGACTGGGTATCAATAGAAGAATACGGCATAAATAGAGATGAGTGGACAATTTTATGGCCACATTACATAAATTTTAAGAAGTTTCACCCTGAGTTGGCCCACTAAGGTCCAATTTTTAACAATCTCTCTGTGGCTAAAGCCTATAAATAGCTGGCAAAATACTGAATTCTTTAGAAATTCTTTAATGGTAGGGCCACTCGTTTCAAACATTTTGGATTTGATGATGGCTATTGGGCTTTGGATATGACTGCATGTGACATTTCTGGAGAATAACAATATTTTGTTAAGAAAAAAACACATGAACTTCTAAATCAATGTGTAGATGAAATCAGTTAGTAACCCCCATTACCTACATAATGTTTGAAACTACTACTCTATTAAAAAAAAAAAAAGCTGAGAAAAACCAGCATTTGCTGTTTAGACCAGCTTATTTGTGATCAATGTAATAAAGATGAAACTGTCACAGATTCTTGTCCATGGGTTCTTTAAAATAGGATAAATAAAATGGCATTTGGAAAACTACCTTTTTCATGCTTTATTGTCGCTGCTACCACAAGCTCCAGAGTTCCTGCCCTCAAACATCATTAGAAAAAGGCAATTGACTCCACAGACAGAGTTTATGCACCACTTTTTTTTCATACTTGCACCAAAATTTGGACCATTGGATCTTTTATTTATGATTTGCAAAATCTTAAATATAAGATTATTTTAACAAGAGACTGTCATGACTTCCATGTAAACAAGAGTGAGATTTAAAAGGAGGGCAATTTGCTCAACCTAATCTTACCATCCCAGGTACATGATATTGTAATAGTGGCATCATTATTATTCCCATAACAATAACAGGTGAGTTCTGAAATTGAACCAGGCAGCCTGGTTGTGTTGGGTACACGTATAAACATAAGAAAAGAGACAATCCTTGCCATGGGCTTCCTACAAATAGCGGAAAGAAGGGAAAATAAAGAGGTCGCCTGTGGTATGCTGTATTTTTAGAGTCCTCCAAACCCTAAATCAGAGGGTAAATTTTGTGTACAGTTGTACAAAGGTTTTCTTCCTTGTACGAAAATTGACTTAATTTCTTAGCAAGGCACTGTTTCTATACAAGCAGAGCAGTTTGTCAGCTGGTCAGAAGCACAGACGCAATTGCTTGTTCACACTGCAACACGGACTAGTGAAATTATCTTGCTCGACTAGATTGGGGGCATTAGACTATCTAGGCACTCAACTTCAGGCAAAGCATCTGTACCGTTTGCATGGTGGGCTGCCATCATTTTCAACAGCACAGGGAAGCAAACTGTGCTGGGGGTGCTGGGGTAGGAACTTCATAAAGATTTTGTTGCCAGAGAGGCTGCAATATTAAACTGCGTCTTCAGTTTATACATCTATAAATATAGGTAGGAAGGTATATATATGTATTTTTTAAAAAGCCTCAACACAGAACAGAATTTTTCTGCTACTGTAATTACACTAGCTCTCTCAAAGACTTAACCTGAATTGACAAAAGCTGCCCTCTGTCAGCATGGCTGTGACCAGAGCAGGGGTTCTCTTTAGCAAAACTCTTTCAGCCACAATGTGTGAAATTTTTCTATTAGACAAAAATTCTGTCTTCTTACACTAGCACAGTGTCATAGGCTGGCTTCTGTTTGCAGAGTCTTTGACTGACAGGCATAAACCTATAGCATTTGATGGCAGCATGAAGCCAGATGGGCTATGAGTTGCTGGTCAACAAGGTTCAGATTTTAGTTAAGAAACAGCTATGTAGCAAAAAGCTGACTGGCATCTTTGTTGGCACATCATAACATTGAACAAACACTGCATGCATACGGTGAGGTTTTATCTTACTCTTGATGTGATTTATGTTAAAGAAAAAGCCATTTAGTAAAGCAGAGCTGCTACTGTATGCAGTACTTGCCCTGTGCCACCAGGATCCCAGGTTCCTACAGAATCCTTCATGTACCACCCAGACACAAGTGTTGTGATGGTTCCTTTCTTTTGTAAAGATAAGAGTCTCCACCAACAGTCTCAATCTCTTCAAAGTATGAAGTATTTTATAACATTAGGTCAATAAAACAATAAAAAACCCCAACAGGAAAGCTGAGTGATTGCTTCTCTAGCACCCCTATTTGGGGACCCACACAGAGGACTGCAAGAATAAAGTTAAGGGGCTTGGATGCTGAGATGCTAAGTATTATTGCAAGGAGAAGCACCAACAAAGCTGAGCAGGATACCTCACTCCTTTCTTGCACTAGAGCCCATGACAATTTCACTTAATTATTAAATAGGAAGGGCTTGTTACTAAGATTAAGAAATTACCCTTATTTACCTTAAAGAATCAAGAGAACCGGCCTCTGGGATATAGTGAAAACTTCTGGGATGCTCATAATATGTGTGTTCTTTCAAGACAAAATATCCTACTCCTGGCTCTAGGGCAATAGAGTTTCTAAGCACCTTTGTGGCCCAAAAGATGATGCCAGTCTCCTAGCTATACCAGTGCTAGAAAGTAAAACCATTCTCTGGCCCGGGGATTAACTAGTATGACAAGACTTACATCTGCAGTGCTAAGCTTTCCAATCCCCTCAAGCAGAGTAGCCACGTCCAAACTGCTGAATGTATCTCCTTCAGGTCACCATGTAACCATAGAGCCTCATTGAGACTACAGTTTCAGGAATGGTCCCAGTGGGCGATTGCCTTGCTGCCCCAGAGCAATGAGTGTTCTGTGTGCTGATGCTTCAGACTACACTAGTCTTTGGGAAGAGTAATGATCAACTTGTGCCACAGCACTTACTAACAATTAGACAGTATCAAGAACCACAGGCCAAGGCTTGTACTTGTGAACTGGCTCTGTTTAGTTTAATAGTATAAACACAGACTCTTCTGCATGCAAAAGGGTTACACGGGTTCAAGGACAGATCAGACAAGCACTTGGAAGTTAGGTCTACTGAGGGCTGCTAAATAGCCAAACACCATGAGCTATAGAAAATCCCCTGAGCTAAAAACAGCCAGAGATTAGAAGAACAGTCAAAAGATGTGTCATATATGGTTGTTCTGTTCTCTTTCCTGGGAATCAACCCAATTTCTAGTCTTAAAAGCCACACAGACAGACCTTTGGTCCTCATCAGTAAAGATATTCTCAAGCTCTCAGGAGTCACAGAAGCTATGAGTCCAGCACTGAGCTCAGTTGTGCAAGACTTTATCTTTACACATATATGTAGACACATACAAATGCATTTGCTTTGAGGGTTTTTTTCCCCAAGATCTTCTCCACCACACTAATGATACCATGAAATGTCCAGAGAGCTATGCTGTCACTGCAGCCTCAGCGGTGGTCTCAGAGGAAGATACCGGAGCAGACATTTTGTACACAGCTGCAGCCCAGTGTCCAAAATTAGAGCCTGAGTTTCCTACACATTAATTAGGTAGAGAGTACATCAGGGTGTTTCACTTCTTTGCAATACAAGCTTTAGTTTGCAGGGTGCCTGATAAAATAACTTTAAATTGAGATTAAGATAGGGAATTGCATATTTTGGTAACACTGAGAAACATGATATGAAAGTGGAGAGAGTGGAAGAATGAGGATCCACTTGAAAAATTTCGTGGTTTAGTTTTATTTAATTTGTCAAAATGCTATTCGTCCAGTCATTCCCCAAAGAAAAACTCCATAACTATCTGATAACACAGGATTCATGCACCTTTCCCACTTTTGGTACCACATAGGAGTTTTCAGAGATCCCTTGTCCCCTAAGAAGGAAAATCCCTCTCAGGGGAAAGACTATCAGCCGTATTGCCAGGCGCCAGGTGCTTTCTCTGCCAGCAGTGACAGTGCGAGGGAGAGGGCCCTCTGAGGAGGCCCCGGCAGCGCTGCAGACGAGCGAAGCGGCACGGTGGGCGGGGAGGGTGCATGGCCGGACCTGTCGTGCCAAGCTGTGCCGCCCCGAGCTGAGCAGCGCCGGCACCCCAAGGCCCCAACCCTCCCCTTCTGTGCTTTTGCCCAGCTGCGGGCGGGAGGCGGGGAGCACGGGCAGCCCACAGCAAGCCCGCCCTTCTCCTTCTCCTTCTCCTTCTCCTTCTCCTTCTCCTTCTCCTTCTCCTTCTCCTTCTCCTTCTCCTTCTCCTTCTCCTTCTCCTTCTCCTTCTCCTTCTCCTCCTGCTGGCCGGGCGCAGGGGGTTGCCGGGGAATCACAGGAGTGTCCGGTCACCGTCCGGCCCGGGCAGAGGACACAGAGGACAGAGGGGTCTGGGGCGCTCCACTGGCCCACGGCCACCACCCACCGTGCTCGCTGGTGTCCTCTGTGGTCCAGCCCTGCCCGTTCCCACTGTTCCAGTTTGCCCATAAACCTGGAGTGTCCTCCACCGAAGTGACCAATAATTAAGCAGACCCAGTGAAGAGCAACCAGTGCATGGCTTCCCACGTGCACAACTTATGCTGCTCCTCTTTGGAGTTCTGACACAGAAGGGGCAACTTTCTGCAGGGAATGTGCTGCATCTTGCCAGACTTGCAGCTGTGGTGCAACCTTCATGCCAAGCCACGTGATTTTTCAGGATATGTTTTTCAGACCAAAAGGTCCTCATCAATCTTCCATTTACACTACTGGAAGCCTTTTGCTCTCAGTGGAGCTACTATGATTTATAATGTGCCCTTGGATAGAGAGGAGCAAGGCCACACACTGCCTTTGTGCATGAGGTTCTGGGGCCATTGTGCTGTGCAGATGCAGCATCAGTTCACCTGCAGACTGGATAAAACATGTGCCTTTTATTTCCTTATGGCCACTAAACAATGTGCACCTTTTATTTCTTTAACTATGGCCACTAAACTATCTGAATGGTGATTAAAAAACAAGTATGAGTTTTGTGGGAAGCTTAAAGACAGTTTTGTTCCTCAAGGCATCGCTACTCGATGAATAAATTGGCAATCCTAGAAGAAGTATCAATACCTCTCCTATATGTCAGTACTTACCTGGACATGGAATGAAGTGCATTATGGTCACGTGTACTTGACTGGCCAGAGAAAGCTGAAGGTCGGAGTCCATCTCACAGTCTGGAACGTCTGTGTCCAGAGAGTCAATGTATTTCTAGCCTGAAATTTATCCCATGAAGGCGGTCGTTCTTAAGGATAGGAGTTATAAAACTAGTAACAAAATCCTTGTAAGAGATCAATTACATTGTGTACAGTGAGTTCTGGAATCTTGTCTGGGACTGTTAATCAAGTTTCTGAGAATGACATTAATGCAGGATCTAGAAAAATGGCGGTGCAGTGTAATTATTTAATTTCTGCCTCTGAAAAAATGCTCTGAAAGTAAGAGCCAGAGATTTCTTAATGACACCAGAGCTTAATACAATGACATTAACACACAGGTGAGGAATGTCTCACAGAGCTCTATTTGTCATTAGCTATGAAAACACTGTGTGCAAGGTGAATTAATTGTTACTTTAATGGAATAGTTACATTAACTAGAAAATGAGACTGAAGTTCCTAAACGGCTTCTGAGATACTGAGAGGGAGCCTGACTTCTGCTTTATGGAGATGGGCAGTTCACTTCATTATCTGATTAGCAAAATGTCCCCAGCCATATATAATTTTTTCTGTTGCTGCCTCCCTGACCTGACTGTATTTCTCACTGTCAGGAGTAGAATGCAGAATTCATCTTCTCAAACTTTTGTGATGCTTCAGCTGACAACAAGGTAGCAACAATAAAATAATAGCCATAGATATTTAAGTCTGCTACAGTGTGGAGGAAGAAATTGAACAAGATCAAAAAAAATAACAAATTACTTCCATAATAGCATTATGTTCATAAACAAGACTGAAACACATTAAGGACTTGCAAGACACAAAAATATTAATATTTACCTTTCAGAATTTAGATCATTGTTTTATTTTAATAGATTGTAATCGACAAAGGTTCACATTCTGTCTCATATTTTAACATGTAAATATGTGCATGCTTAAGTAATAGCTTTTGCAGTATTCTCAGACATTTTGTTTTGTTTAAAGTCCATGTACATCTCTTTCATATGAACAGTATTCTTACTCTTCAGTGAAAGAACAATTTCAAAGCTACAAAGAACTGCCCAGCAGCCAGCTCTCAAGCTGTTTTCTGGGCATCCTTGCCACCCAGCTCGCTGACCTGGTATGGAGGGCTTTCAACTAGCAGTGATGGGGAGGGAGAAAATTACCAGAAGCCCTGGTGAAAGTGATGGAAAGGACTGGAGTGATGTGAAAGGACCTGGAGTGATGTGACAGAAAGAGATCACAAAATTAGGAAAACAGGGCTGAAGAAAGGCCTCCTCTAGCACTTGCATGGAAGAAAGGAAGTGTCTACAAGGCACCATTATGGGGAAGTTCCTAAAATTCTTTCCGGGAAATCAGCATGCTGGGGTGCCTCTCTAAAGTACCTCTGCACTCATGCACATAGCATGGGTAATAAACAAAATTAATTATAGATCTCTGTGCAGCTGCAAGACCTGAATATTCTTGGGATCATGGAGATGTGGTGGGATGGCTCCCATGGCTGGAGTGTTGCAATGGAGGAATACAAACTTCCTGGAGGCCAGGAAGGTGAGGAAGGGGAGGTTTGCCTTCATGTGAGAGAGCAGCTGGAGAGCATAGAGCTTTCCCAGGGGATGGATGCTGAACAAACTGAAAGCTTCTGAGTAAGAACTGAAAAACCAGACTGGCATTAATGGCACTGTAGTGGGTGTCTGCTATGGGCAGACATACTAATGGCAAAAGGAGAGGCTCATTGTGGATGTGAAGGCTGACAGGAGTGTTGAATGCAGTGACCATGAGATGTTGGAGATCAGACTCTGAGAAAAGGAAAGTGGGCAAAAAACAAGATCACAGTTCTGGATTTTAAGAGAGCACACTTTGTCTTCTTTAGGGATCTGCTTGGTACAGTCCTGCAGGATAAGGGCTTGGGGAGACAAGGGAACTAAGAAGGCTGCTTTATAATCAAGAGTCTCCTTGTCCAAGCTCAGTAGTAGTAGTTCATCCTAATGATAAACAACATGCTCCTGACAAAACAAAACAGAAAAAAAACAAAAACAAAAACAAAACAAAACACAGAAGGTGAAAGCAGGGGCAGATAGCCTGGGAATAATACAGAGATGCTGCCTGAGCACACAACATTGTGGCTAGGAAAGTCAAAGCCAAAGTGAAAGTGGATCTGGCCAGGGATGTCAAAGGCAACAAGAAGGAATTTTGTAAGCACCCAGATGACAGAAGGAAGGTTTGGGAAAATGTGGGCACATTGATGAATGGGACAGGGGTCCTGATTACACAGGTATTCCATGCATTCTTTGTCTCCGTCTTTATTAGGAAGACCGATCTTCAGGGACCCCAGGCCCCAGAGACCAACAAAGACTGGAGCAAGGAAAACATACTTCTGGTGAGAGAGTATCACATCAGAGAATAAAACTAGACATACAAAAGTCTATGGGCTGTGAGGGTATGCACCTACAAGCACTGAGGGAACTGACTGTCATTGTGAGGCCACTCTTGGTAATCTTTGATTGATTGTGGTAACTGAGCACTGGGGAAAACAGCAAATATCACTCCTATCTTCAAGAAGGGCAAGCAAGAGGACGCAGGGAACTACAGGCCAGTCAGTCTTACTTTGAGCCTTGGAAAGGTTATGGAGCAGCTAATCCTGGAAACAATTTCCAGGCCCATGAAGGACAAGACAGTTGTCAGGGGTAGTCAGTTTGGCTTCACCAAAGAAACGTCATGCTTGTCAACCTGACAACCTTCTACAGTCAAATGAGTGGCCTTGCAGGTGAGGAAAAAGCAGTGGATGTTTCTTACTTGGATTCAGCAAGACTTTTGACACTGTCTCTCATAAGATCCTTATACAGAAGCTGTTAAGTAGGGGCTGGATAGGCAGATGGTGAGGGGGATTGAAAACTGGCTGAATGTCTGTGCCCTGAGCATGGTAATTAGTGTTGCGAACCTGAGTTGGAGGCCAGTAACTAGCAGTGTACGCCAGACACCTGTATCGGATCCAGTCCTGTTTAACACCTGCATCAATAACCTGTGTAATAGTCTCAGCAAGTTTGCTGGTGACACAAAGTGGGAGGAGCAGCTGATAGACCAGAGGGTTTTGCTGCTATGTGCAGGGACCTTGACAGGCTGACCTCATGAAATTCAACAATAGGAAGTGCAAAGTCCTGCATCTGGCAGGAAACAACCCCTCACGCCAGTACATGCTGGGGTCCACCCAAATGGAAAGGAGATTGGCAAAAAAGGACTTAGGACTCCTGATGGACACCATGTTGGACATCAGCCAATGGTCTACCCTTGTGGCAAAGAAGGCTAATGATATTGTCATCTGACTTAGGCCAAGAAGTGCCAGCAGGTCGAGGGGTTTGATGCTTCCCCATTACTCAGCACAGGTAAGACCACATCTGGATTTCTGTGTTCCGTTCTGGGCTCCATACTGCAAAGACTCTAGTAAAGGGCTATAGATATGATTAAGGGGTTGAAGCATCTCTCCTACGAGGAAAGGATGAAAGAGATGGGACTGTTCAGCCTGGAGAAAAGAAGGCGCAGAGAGAATCTTATGAATATATATAAATACCTGAAGAGAGAGTGCAAAGAGGTTGGAGCCGGGATTACAGGAACCAGACTCAGTGGTGCCCACTGAGAGGACCATAGGCAATGAGCACTAAGTGGAACACAAGAAGTTCCCTCTGAACATCAGGAAGGACTTTTGACTGTGAGCGTGACCGCAAACTGCCACAGGTTGCTCAGGGAGAATGTGGAGTCTCTGTTCTTGGAGATATTTAAAAGCCACATGGACTTGGTCCTGGGCAACCAGATCTAGGTGGTCCTGCTTGAGCAGGAGGCTTGGACCAGATGACCTCCAGAAGTCCATTCCAACCTCAACCATTCTGTGATTCTGTGTGAGCCTTGTGAACTTCCTAGTCAACACTAGAGATAGATTTCTTCTGAAAACAGAGATGTTTTCCATAGGAGCTCTTGGCCTTTATAGTCTATGAAAACAAAATCCTATTTTATTTTTCATGTTTAGTAATGGTCAGCAGCATTTCTTTTTGCTTCTTCTGAACTTTTATTCTATGACAAATAGTCAACAATTTTTCCCTTCACACCTCCTTAACCCTAGTGCCATCTGGACCAAAGTATTCACACAATTGCTTTCTTATCCTGCACAGAACACTTCTGCCTATGCATTAAAAGTGTATTCTTTACTGCATACCCTACCTATTTCTTTTGTTAAATCTGAGTAAATTGATTCCAGTATAGCTTTAACCCTTGCATGACACTGTCATCAAAACTAAAGACTGCCAACTGCAAGCAATTCTTCTCATCTGTCAGAGTTAATAAAACAATGCATTGTACTTTTGTACAATGTACAACTTCTGTACATAGGCCGGAACACTATTTAATCACTCCAGAAAACAGTAAATAAAAACCACATCTTTATTAATTTTGAAGGCAAGACATTTAATTCCTCTTTGAGTCATATCTGAATTTATGGTTTTCAAAATATTAAATAAAACTAAACAAAATATACAAAACCTCAGCAGCTAATTTACTGATTTCATAACAGTAAGTCAGAGGGAAAAGTGAAAATAGGTAAATTATAGCTCTTACAGCCCAGGAGGTATGCAAAGCAGAGGGGTATTCAAGGAGGCAACCGTAACAATTAAAGGAGAATGTGCCAAGATAATCTGATTGAAAGGTGCATAAGTGCATATATTTCTATACACAGCATACATTCTGCCTTCTTTATGAGAAGGGTTTGAAATTGAATTGAATTGAATTGGAGTTGAATTTAAATTTAGTGAAAGAGGAGGAATTTTTCCATCTCTTTGAGGGATGGAACAGGGTGAGACAGGAATATTTAATTTTTATCCAGTCTTTAGCTGGCAGAAGAATGTAGTCTTACTGATTACAATCAAAACAGAAAAAAAAATCATTCTCTTTGCTCATCTCCATTAGTGACTTTTCCAGTCCAACTGGCAGGTAACACTAAGGCACTCGTTTTAAGCAGTTTTTAAATAAATTGCTAGGTTTTAGATCTCTAATAGGTCTTTAAGCACTAGCTGAAACATTCCTGTAGTGATAAGGGGGATTACATACCAATGTTCTAATTTTGCCCCATTTTTATATGGCAATGAATCCACTAACTCAACTGCCATATTTAAAGAGAGTAGATTCAAAGGTGTTTTTCTTGGAGAAAAAAGATATACTAAATATGATCCCAAATTCTGTCAGGAATATTTAATTTATAACAGTAAGTATGGTATGCATTTGCCTTTTTCACTCTAAATTCTAAACTAATGGCATTTTTTTGGCATATCGATTTTGGCTGTCAGTAGATGTCCTTCTGGACATAGCTCCTTCATGCAGTAGTAAGTTACATGTTACTGAAAACACTAACTCTTACTGGTAGGGAAACTGCACTTACTAAGACCAATTCACCTTAGTTAACACGAGCCAGAGCAAAGATGTATAACATACAGCTTATTTGAACTAACTGGGTTCATTTTGGCAAAAGTGAATTAAGGAACACTTATGTGTTCCTCCTCCAGGAACTGAGGAATCAGTGAGCTACTTGAAAACAACACTTAAAAGTAGATGGAGAGAAATTATTGGAAGTAATCTCATCTACCAATACCACCGTGGCATCCTGGGTAGATGCCTACAGCCTTAAGTGAGACTTTTCAAGGAAGCATAAGTGAGCTGGCCATCTGCTGCCCCATACAGACCCTTGACTATTCTGCAGCAATAACTGCTCACCATGTTCAGCTTCACAGTGGAGGTGACAAATCATTCTCCTAAGAGCCAAAATTTGGTGACATCTCTCCATAACATTGCACTAATGAAGAGAGAAGGGAATTGACATGTTTAAGGAACTGGAATGATGTTAAGGGATTTTAATTATACTAATAAAACTGAAGTATGACATTAAGACTGTACACTGTAATCTCTTTTCATTTTTATTGTGCTGTACTTTTAATACTCCATTCAGTGTGCCATGATTGTTCAAAGCAGAAAAAGATTTGTATAATTATGACAAACTTTGTTTAGACAAGCCAGTAAGGCAACTTTCACGTAATATGACACTGCACAATAACTACACCCTAAACAAAAGCATTCTCCCTGATAAGCATGTGTGAATGTGTGCATGTCTACAGATCAGACTGCAATATTTGCAAACTTGGACATTTAAATTTAAGCTCCTGAGAAAGAAGCCACATTTTGAAAAGTGCCTACCTCCTATTCCTCGACAAATATGAAAGTCAGGCTTTTAAGTAATGCAGTTAACTGAGTCTGATGTTCAGATTCAGAGTTTTGCACCTATTCAGGCAGTTAAAGGTGCAAATACGTGAATTTTTCTTGTGGACTGTCCAAATCTAAAGGTTTGTAAAAAAATCTAATTTTGGCTCATAATCACATGCCAGACATGCAATTAAGTCCTGCACTTAATCACTTGATGGAGCAAGTTTCCTTAGGAGCAAAATGATCCTGCATCCTAGGTGAATTACAAATTCTTAAATACCAGTGTAGCAACTTGCATTCTTATGAAGTGCAGGAGCACTCCACATTTCCGTTTGGGTTTCCTGTTCCCTTTTCAAACTACAGCTGCCTGATTTTATGTGTGCCATATTATCAGATCCAATGAAGAGGCCCATTGCCTTTGCTCCCTCAAAAAAGAGAAACAAAGACAGCAAATACACATGCTCACTCTTTTTGAAAACTTTCAGTGATCAATTCAGAGTCTAAGCTGAGAGCTACAACAATCTATCTAATAGGAAAAACTGGGAACGGGGACTTTAATGGAATTTGAATAAGTTAGTATGTTTTTCTTCAGGTTTATACACTTCCCCTTGGCACTTAATCTACACAAATTAGAACATTTTAGTCAAACTATATTTTCAATTAGCAAGTATTTGCCATTTTTAGATATAGGTCTACCAGCTGACATGATTGGGATGAGATAGCACAGAAATTTATATTAGTGATTGGTAACATTCTTCAAAACTGTTTTCTTTGGAACAGGAAATCAGAAGATTGGCTTTTTTTCCTGTGATTTATATGTGAAATTTACAGGGTGTGGAGAAACCACAGAAAGGTCTTGAAAGTTCAAAATAAAGCAAATAGCATGTTGTGACATATTTTACAAATGATAATGTAAACCACACAAGAACATAAGAACATTTTTAAAAATATGCTGCTTGGATGTGAATTTAGGAAACATTTAGAGTCAAACTGGGGGGACTAGAACATGTATTTCTTTTGTCTTCTCCAAATGTTTATTGTATTGACAATGGACAGTAGAACATATACAGCCTTTTTGGTGGGTAAAGCAACAAGACAGAATGTGTAGCTGTCCCTAGTTAGCTTTTATCAATCTCTTTCAGACATCCTATGCTTTCTTAATCAGTCTTCTGCAAACATGAATATGAACCTTCTGCCTTTGTTGCCTAGCCTCCCACAGGCTGGTGAGAATCCAGTGAATACCTGTCCATGCAATGCCAGACCTGTCAATCAGTGGTTGATGAGTAACAGTTATACCTCCACTATCCAGAGACATTGGATGGCAAACATTATATCCCTCCCATCTTAATCTGTGAAGCAGCAGGTTGTACAGTCTACTCCTTGTTCTTACAGGTCCCCAAAACCTTTGCAATTCAATAGCCCAAAATTTAGAAATGTATGTGAATGAAACTTTATTATTAGTCATAAGTGCTTACAACACTATCTTTGTTTTCCAAGGGAAATAAAACAGTTTACTAGATATTTAGTGTGAATTAGCATTAGAACTTTGTGGAATCTTATTTTTAAATTCCTAATAGTTTATTTGCTGAAGTTACCTAAAGAAAATCTACATTTCTGAAACTTGTTAATACTTTTGCCTCCACACATTTCACTTCTGGCATTATAAATTTCTTTTAATTAACCCTTGCTCCTAATTCTGAAAAATTAATCATTAAAATCTGAGAATGACACTGAGATAATGATGGACACTTGCATAAGGATACCTAAAAAATGTGAAACAGTATTTCTGTTCCTTGGGTGAATAAAACTGAAATGTATGTAAGTTCAGAAAGTCAATTGAATACAATATCAAGGTAATTCAGTTACATAGTTAAAAATATATTAATGATCTAGCAAAGATCAATCTTACAGCCATATTGGTTTTCAAGACAACTGAAACTAGTTGGATAATATGATCACTTAAACACATTCTGCGGAAAAAAAAAAAGGGATAAGATTTAGATCATTTGTAGTAGAAAAACTGAAGACCTGATGATAGAGTACTTGATCCTCAGTGGCAGCGTATAAAAAATAGTGTTGAGATGACATAGTTGTGTAAGCAAAGATCATTCATTCATATTAATATAGTTTTATACTGATTTGTTGTTGAATCATTTTATATATCTTCCCCAAACAAATTCAGTAGGCAATAGAAATATCTGAGTGTAAAAGATAAGTGTTTTAACAAAATAAATGTAGCTTCATATTTGTAACTCCATATTCAGCTGATATGAGATTGCTCACTTTACATCAGTCCCATTTCTCATGAAAAATTGAACACCCAGTTTATTGATATCACAATTTTAAAATAAAAGCTGCTTCAGTTCTCTGTGGAAAGATACAAGTGATGGCAAATGTCAAGAATTTTAGACTTGGTTTGAGTAATGTTACATTTGTCTGATGGGAAGCCTACTTCAGAGACTGGGGTAAAAGTTATCGTGAGCCTTGTCATTTATGCTGTAATAATATCCACAATATACTTAGAGCACCGTAAATACTTTGAAACAGGGAGAAATTTCCATCAGTAAAAATAATAAAAAGCTTTGGCTACAAAGAGGAAGATAAATGTCACTTTCACCTCTTTACCTGGCCTTTACAAAAGGTTGCCATTAAAGTGTGCACAAGTTGTGCATATCAATGCCAACCCACAGAAACAGTGATTGAAATCATAGATGAGGAAAACTTTAGGGTGTGCAAGCTTAAAATGGGGCTCTCCACACCCCCCGCTCCCCTTGTGTAGCCTTCAGCTGGCCGCCAAAGCAGGAAGGGAAAGGGCGTGGAGGTGGCTTTGCTCTGCTTTCCTGGAGCCTGTCATCTTAGGCCAGTTGCTTCTACTCTTTTGCTTGTTACCCTCTAGGGTCACAAGGGTGACTTAGGTGCTTCTGCTTTCTGCCTGTGCTCTGCTGCTTGAAAATAACAGAATATTTAGGTTGGCAGCACCACCTTTCGCAGTTTGATCTGGAAATATCCCAGTACCAGTGCTGTATTTGAAACTGTCCGTTCCGCTAGACTAGTGATTAAACAAGACTCTACTTTTATTAAAAAGAGGAGAAAGGCAAAAATAGACCTAAAGCTTTCTTGTCTTGGTGTTGTGTCCTGGAAGATTTCCAGAGGTTCTGAAACTAAAGGCAAACACCTCCAGGCTCTTCTTTTGGTTTTTCACTTGCTTTAATCCCAATATATGTCTGAAGAGCTTGACTTACAAGTTTTAAACATTGAAAAAAAAGCAATTTGGATAAACATTTGTACAGAACATGTAGAATGGATAGCAAAAAGGTAAATCAAAAGACAGCCAAGTTGTAATACTTAGCAAGATACTGTATGATAAAAATGTCTTCAGTGACTTTTCACTGCAGTAGCCACAGAAGGAATTTCTGCAACATGTATCAAACCCAAAGGAGGATGAAGAATAGGATAAAACATACCTATTTCTTCCTCCACTGAAAGATGCAACAGGGAAATCTATGACCTCTTGCACTGTCTGGTCAAAAAGTGGGCAGACAGAACACAGCTGACAGAGAGTAGAAGAAATCTGCACATCTTTCAGATGTTTATGTTCCAAATGTTCCTGGATGCCCAAGGAAGTATTGTTATAACCAGGATGCAAAGATGCTCATGAAAGCCAAGATAAATAGAAAAGGATATGAAGTTGATATGCTTACAGTGTTTACAGGTCTGGTGGTGAATGAAAGCAACTCAGATTAAAGCACTTTCATTCTGTCTATATAGTCACTGACCACAAATGTGCAATGACATTGCAACCCAAGTTGATCCCTTTTATATGTCTTGCATGTCCCTCTCACCTATAGATGCATCTAAGCCCTCTCTGCCTGTCCTAACCCCGCTTATGGAAATAGGAAAGTACACTAGCAAGCATTGACACTGACTGAATGTGAGCCAGTACGGGTTCAGATGTAGTTTAACTATTATCTTGGCGTGGTGTCCAAATGCCCTAAGCACTAGAGCTTTCAATAACTTAACAATACCATTGCATCAAGAACTTCCTAGGAAGATACTGACTTGGCTGACCCACTTCTGTGTCTAAATTCATCCTCTACTGTCACATAGAGCTCTTCAAGTTTTTATAGTCCCTGCTGGATCCAGTACAGTTCTTTTTCATCCCTGTTGTTTGTAAAGACATTTGTGATTAGAAAATTACAAGTATTCCAGCTTTTACTCTCATATTTATATATGTATGCATTCATTTTTTAATTTTAAATAGCCCTTTGCCAGGTTTCTATTCTTCCCATTAAATGGATTCTTCATTATCCATATTATTCCAATAGCCCTTTTTTTGTTTCCATTTCTGTTTAAGAGACATTTCTGTGAATACGAATGCCTATAACTATGTAAAATATTGTACCCTGGCTCATAATGGTGCCTTGTGCAATGTAGAAGCTAGGATCACTTCCTTGTATTCAGTGAAAATGGTAAAGACTGGACTTGTTTTTTCCTCTTTCAACTGCTTTGTCACATTGGCAAGCTTCCTGTCATCCTTTGGTTGGCCATTTTATTCTGTTTGATACTGCTTCTCTTTCACCTCTAGCTGACAAAAATCTACTTTTTAGGAAATGCTTTCATCAACAGTTACTTGTACCATGCAAATCCATTGCTGTGGCTCTATCTTAGAGGTGTCAGAGGTCAGGCTTTCTGTGTAGTTAGTCCTAAGAGGTACCTTAATTTAACAATCAGCTAGAATCTCACACACCTTGTTCTCTCACTAATGACAACACTGTGCAGTGTCACTCCCTAAGACTGATGGGTGTGCAATGTCACTGATGACAGTTACACCTTGGGGACTTCCTTTTCAGTGTGTGCACATTTTAGCCTCCTGCTTAGTTTTTGATTTACCTGTCTTCCAGTTCATATATTAACACTCTTCCTGAGTTCTTTAACAGTAATTTCCTGTGTGGTAAAGTCGTGAATGATTTTTACTCTTAACATACAAGAAAGTTATCTTGTTGAATGTAAATTGTGTCAGTCTAACCTAGTATGCAACTCTGATAAAGAAAACCACATTACAGTTTAGCTCTCTTTCCACTGACCTTCACAGCTTGTTGTTCTTGACTTTGAAAATTCATGCTAAGGGCTCCAGTAGGAGTGACCAAACTGATGGGAATGCAGCCACCTAGATCTCTTCACCAATTCCCCCCCAAAAAACTTTCTGTAATTAGATATGCTATCTCTAGTCCAAGGGCAGGTTCTCTCATCTTTGCACCACACATTTCCAAACTGATAAAGTCATTAAAAATGTCTGCTACTGAACTTGAATTTTTATGTTTAATTCTTCTAGTGTTTTAGCTGGTCCCTTTTTCCCTCTCTCTTTCTTTCTTTCTTTCACCACAGTCTGCAGCCTAAGCTCTGCTGTTACTTTGAATATGGTAATTGAAATACCATTCCTACTTTCATTCCTGATTAGATATCCTGTTATTACCCTCATGACCTTAATTTCTACTAAGAACTAAAGTATTAATTTAGTATGTAGGAGATCCCCTTTTTCACCTTTAATCATCCTCCTTTTCTCAGCGTGTCTTTTTTACCTTGTTCCTCTCTTGTATACCAGATGAGTACATCATCAGTATGTGTGTTTGTTTTCCCTCCAAGGTAAAGCTTAGTTAGACTAACTGAATTTTTTTTCCTAACCTACAAGATAGAGCCCCCTTATTTTATCATGCTCTCTTTGTGGTAGAATTCTATTTGTCCTTTTAACATCCTGTCTGAGATTTTCATTTATTTTAGTAGGTCTATAGCCCATTCCTAGCAATCTTTTTCTCCTTACTCTCTCCATGTAAGTCTGTCTCTGGGTAGCAGTGACAGTCATGTACTTCTGATTCTACTAAAAACCGTAAGCTGTTCTTCCAAGTAAATCTACCACTTTTTACGCAGTTTCTCAAAACTTCTGCCTGATGTAAACTCGATTTTGTATGTCATATGTAACCCAAATTGATTTGAATCAGCTGCTTCAGTCCAGTCTTATCTTTTAGAAACAGGTCTTTTATAAGGTACACATTGCTTTCCAAAATAAAGTTTAGTATGAAATCCTATTAGATCAGCCAGCAGCTAAGCATCCACCCACTCACCATTATGAATGGTATGGAATATGCCTTTGACCATTTAGTGTTAGCTGTGTTGGCTGTATTCTCTCCCAGCTTCCTGCCTATCTCTTCCCCTACTCACTTGTGCATGCAGAGCATGAAAAAAACCCCTTGACACTCTGCAAGGCCTGCTCAGCAATAGACAAAACACTGGTGTGTTACCAACATCGGTTTAGACACAAAGCCAAAACAGCACCACATGGGTTCTTATGAAGAAAATTATCCCACCTAGAACCATTGTATTCATTAACCAAGAAATCAATCAGCAGTCACATTCAAAATTTGTGATCATAGCATCTTCATGACTTTTCAGAACTTCCATATCCCAGATCTGTCTGTTATGTGATACTGATGACCTCTGTTTTTGTAAGTTATATATTCCTGGGATATGGATAATGAAGAAGAATAGAAAGAAGTAAAATCCTAAATGCCCCAAATCCTAAGGCAAGTGTTAAAAATTAATATCTGGGGAGTTTTTAATATGTCAGTTTTCAAACCCATCTCATGTTGTGGGTCCTTGAATTTTAGGCATATGACATTGCATGGGGTCAGTTTAGCCCCGCATCATTTCACATTTTATTTTCTTTTACTGCAATCTGTACAAGACTATTCCATTGCACAGCAGCTTATCCTTTTGATTCTTGAACAAAAGCAGGTAATGTAGGATTGGACATAACTGTGATCATGGTGACATGCCCTTAGCTTATCATGAGCCAAGGCGGATGTGTTTTGCAGCATTATGCCAAGAGCAGAATGGATCTTTACACTCTTTTGTTCCCTCAGATAAATATTTAAGCATTAGACCAACGAGTTGTCAGTATTATTTTGGTAGTAAAAAAAAAGGAAGGATACCTATCTATAATAACAAACTTGGCAGTAACAACTATGTTAAGAAATACATCCTTTTACAGCTAAGAAGGACAGGGCATGTCACTCACTTTGCACCATAATTTAAAAATCTTTTCTTTTGCTTTGTATCACTGTAATTCAGCATTGTATATGCTGATTTATAGAAGTTTCCTCTGTGTTACAAGTTTTTATCTTGTTTCCCTTTGTGATATATTATGTTGTCCTTTTTTCAAGGACATTACTCATACCTCGAAGGCCAAGGTTATCTGTGCCATCTGAATGATCAGAAATATCAGTAAATTTCTATGCTTCTCTGCTGTTCAGGACCCTTCACATGCTCCTGAATTGTGTAGGACCAAGAAAATTCCCAATAGTTTTTCAGCCTGAACCATTTCTGTAATGGTTAAAGAGATACTTTTGTTATACTTATATTAATGAACAATAGAATCATTAAGGTTGGAAAAGACTTTCAAGATCATTGAGTCCAACCTTTGGGCAAGCACAAAATGTCCATGTCAGTTAAACCATAGCACTAAGTGCCATGTCCAGACGTTTCTTGAGCACTTCCAGGGATGGTGACTCCACCACATCCCTGGTCAGCCTGTTTCAAAGCTTGGCAACCCTTTTACTAAAGAAGTTCTTTGCAGTGTCTAATCTGAAGGTGCCCTGATGCATCTTGATGCCATTTCCTCTTGTCCTGTTGCTAGTTGCCTGGGAGAAAAGGACAACCTACAACCAGGGGCCCCTTTGCCCTTTAATTTATCATTAATTCTATCATAATTCGTAAAGCTGAAAATCTTAGGCATTTTTTTAGATCTCACTGATAATAATGTGGAAATTTTCCAGATCTTTATGGCATCCTTTTTTCTCCAACACATATGCTCACTCAGGCACACAGACTTATTCATGTTTCAAATATCCTCAGCAGAACTAAAACCAAATAGCAGTGGTGCATATACTGTTTTTCTTAGCTGTTCCTGTGGAAGAAATAATACTGAAGAATAGAGATGGAGCTCAGAACAGCAAATGAAGATGGTACAAAGGGAAATGGTGGAATGCCTGCATAAGCTAGTGAGAAATAAAAAAAATATCAATCTTAAGACATCTGATGGGAGTTCTGTGTTCTGTTGTCCTTAATTGCATGGAGTCTTAATGACACTTGTGAGCTTAATCACATTTCTCTTACTCCAACTCACCCCACTCATTTCAACGAGACTGCTATGGGATTCATTACTGTTCAGGATAAGGAGTATTACAATTTTGCTGTAATTCAATAACCATTTAGTTAGAAGCATGCATTTTGAATGATAACTATGGATATTTTCTAAGAAGAAAAATAATAAGAATATTTCATTTCACAGTGATAATTTCATTTCTTTATAATATTAACTTTGGCCATATTAATTTGATAATATCCCCTAGCAAAGTCATTCATGCTGTGGAAGTAGTGGAAAAAAAGAGATTGATTTGAATCAATGAGTTATACATTCTTAATGTGTAGTATTTCATTTACCTGCTTTGGCAACCTCTTGTCTACTAGTCAGAACCAGAATCTGAGTTTAAACATAAAGAGACTGATGTTCTTTCCTACTGCCACAGAGATAGCAAGTGCTGTCCTGCCACTGATTTTGAAGTAGACCTCTCCAGTAAATATATTATGTAAAAATCAGTGCTGTATATATGAGAAGAAAGAGATATTCTTATAGACTCCAGTCTTGTGATTGTGACTTGCCACATGAACTTTATCTTTGAACTTCATGCCAGCCTCATTTGACTTACAAGAACAATGAAAAGAAGGTATATCATCATAGATGATAGCTATTTGTTTCAAATCAAATTTCTCTAATTTTAGAAGTAAGCCTAAATGTTAAAATAAATGAAAACAGTGATATTTTTCCTTAAAAGTGGTTACGATTCTGCAAAGCTACTAATTTCACTTTTCTTTTTTAGTTTTTGGAATACTGATTTCAAAAAAAAAGATGAGGCCAGTGACTTTATGTAATCTCAGTGAAAGAATTTATTAAGGTAAAGATTTCACACTTGTTTCACAGCCAGTTCAGATGTAGAATTATGATGACTTAATGCTCTCTATGTCACTATTTATCTCCTCACTTCAGAGAGCCTAACAATGAAATAAAATCACAGACAATCTGGGTGAATAAATAACTCATCATGCTGCCATGCATTTTGAAAAGAAATTATAACTCCTTTAGAGTTTCCTAGCTATGATTTCATGTTGTCATTTATTAATACTTTGCTTCTAGGGTAATCCATATGCAAATGAAATATTAAATAACCTTCTCTTCCACAGGAACATATCAAAGTAAATCCTCAGAGAGTCATGTTCTACTGCTTGAGAAAACAGCCCTGAGTCAGCATTCCCTCTTCTCCTTTCCCCCCACCTCCCCTCCCTTGTTCACACTGGCAGGAAATGAAAACTATTTCAGCATATTACACAAAATGTGTAGAATTTATGTGATTATTTCAGTCTTGCTGTATATCAGCCATGAAAGCTTATTGATAGCATTACCAGACATTTCCTAAGCTATTCAAAAATTATCACCTGTCTTTCCCACTTTCAATCTGAGGAGACATTAGGCTAGGCTTGGGGAAAAAAAAAAAAAAGGACTGCACTTTCCACAAAGACAAGTTTGTCTGGTTTGGTTCTCTGAGAGTTCCCCATTAGGTTAACTTACATGCTCCCTTATGTTGCTTTTCTGTTAGAGTATCTTCTGTATCCCAGAAGGCAGGAGAGTAAAGCAGATAGATAGCATCTGCTTTTGACTCAATGGCCAAATTGAGAGGCAACATATAAGTGGATGCAAGATCTGTATCAGTGCATGGATGCAAGGCATAGGGATTCTTACACAGCCCAAGAAAGTTTAAGCTAGTTTAATTTAAATGCTGAGTGTGGCAGAAGAAGGTGCTATATCAGGTAAGATTCCCTGGGATTAACGAGGCCTGATCCAAAATTCAAAGGTTTTGAAGCAGATCTTGGATTCTCACCTGAATCTAGTGATGTGGTTAACTGCCAAAACTGGTATGCTGTCATTGCTGGGTGATATTTTAAGATGTGGTCAAATAAATAGCTTGATTTCTAGAAGTGTTCAGTACTTATTGCCACTAAAGTCTTAGTAAATATATATATATATATATATATATATATATATATGCATGTTCTTCCAACTTGGCACTCAAGCTTTATAATATGATTCACACTGCATACTGTGTTCTGCTAAAAATAAGCAATGCTTAGGTATATGAATGAATTTTATACATAAGATTTATACTCACAATAACTCATTCAAACCTTTTTCTCTTCTCTTTTTGCTTTCTCCTCTCACTGTGCCACTATTTGTTTTGGAGGCTGAAGATTTTTAAGCACAAGTGAAGACTAGCATGGATGACAGAAAACTTACAGCTTTCCGCATGTCTCTACCAAGATAGCACATTCTTGTGATGACAGTCAAGTTCCTCCAAGTTACCTGGAGCTGTTCCTAAGATTTTCAACAAGGTTGCCAATTAGAAGCAACTGTGACATTTTGTTCATGTGTGTGATACAAGACCTGCTGACTAGGAGTTTCTGAAGCCACCACCTCATTTCACAATATTTAAACAGTAAATTACCATACTTAGCTTTTTTGTCAGCAAGCTGAAGAATTGATTGATTGATTGATTGATTGATTGATTGAGTGTGTACCTCCTGCACAGTGATTATGTCAGCCATAACAGATCAACCTGTTAGGGGGTGAAAGCTCCTTTTAATTTACAAGGATGTCAAGACTTGTAGACAAAGTGTTCAGGTAAAACTGGCCATGCTCACCTTGGGTGGTCTACTTGTACTCTCTCAGACCTCCTGGGTACAACGATTAATGCATAGGGTGTGTGAATAAAAAAAGGCATGGCAGGAAGGAATAGGGAAAAAAAGTGAAGAAAAGTGCTGTCAGAAACAAAAGCGACAATGAAATACTCTGGAACCTGACTTATGCTCTGCATGAAAAACATTTTTACCCTTTATTGCACCTGTGAAAATGCAAGAAGATGGCAACAATGCTACATGGCGAAGGGTTAGGGCTCATGAAATAGAAAGTGGTCTTAGGGGGAGCAGATAGGACTATCAAAGTACATGTAAGAGTAGAGCATTCCACAAATCACTGGATGCTGAGCTCTCACTGATGGTGTATACACATTAAAATCACTTAACATATGGTATATATTATACTGATGATGCAGAAAAGTAGAGTCTACCACTGGGAGAGTTCCTTCTCAATCATTTGCTCTGTGGCACTCTGCCAGTGGCCTGATTGCTGACCAAACCCCATCATCCCTAAGGATATTTTCAATATTTAGCAGCTTCTTCTCCTCCGTACTGCCCTGGATGAAAGTGGCAAACACATACATTCATTTCTACTGTTCTGTTGTTTCTTTTTTTTCTTCTCTCTTCCTGTGCCACTAATTCTCTTTCAGTAAAGAGCCCACATGTAACCCTGTTTTCTTCTCTCTTAGCCATGCTGCAATGAGAAGAATTTTAAGGCTTATTTTTAACACATTTATCCTCAAAATATGCTCATCTCTCACCACATATTAGTAAGAATTGTTTGATTTTGCAACTCTTCACATCAGAAAACATACCACCTCCAGTTCCTTCCATGTTTTGCTTATTTTAGTATAAATTACACATCTTTCTCTACAATGCATGGGCATCTTCTCCACAATTTTCCTATTCCATTTTCACTTTTCTGCATTTTTTTGGTAGCTCTTATGATTGACCACAGGGATTCACCACAGCCACCACATCCTTCTGGAGCAAACTGAGATCACAGCATTGCACTTGAAACACTAGAGGTTGCTAAAGCCTGTGTTTGTTCATTGAGTTTTCTCAAGTGAAACAACATGATAGACCTTACTGAATTGAAATCATGAAAATAAAACTCCTCCTACTCTCATACCTAAAGTAGCACAAGATAATTCATTCTCCGAATTCTCTAGCTCCATGACTGTTAAAAAAAGGCACAAGAAAAGATCCTGTTCCAGTGCATAAAAGGCAACTATGATATATACAGGACATCTGGGATACAGAAAATTGAGGATAAATGCAGGATCAAGGATTTCACCTTTAGGGTCTATTTACACTTTGTCAGACATGAAAGTTTCTAGCTTAAGAATAGTTGGTTGCCTTGTTTTAAAATACATGTTATAAGAACATTGCCAGGAAAAAAAAAAAAAAGGCAAATCCAAATTTTTAAAAGTAATATGATGTAAATTAAGGTCTTTGTAAGAACAGATGCACATATTGTATGCATGAGATTGTGCCCCATGTCAAGCACATTATACTCCTCCAGATTACTTTTTGAATCTTATATTGTAGGCTTTTCATTGGGTTGAAGAGTAGCTGCTCTAAAAAAACAAGCTATTTAATGGCGATTTAAGTATGTCTACTACTCTCATACATGCAAGACCTTAGCTAAAAAAGGGCAGTCAATCATTTCCTATTACTGTTCTTCTGATTAGCAAAGTCAGTACTAACAGGTTGCCTGGCAAAGGAAGACTGTACTGAAGCACTAGCCATGACTATAGTAATCAATTTTTACAGCCCTGTGTGAAACCTAACTGGAATAGTGTTGCTTTTTAGTATCTCAGCTTCTGGATTCAAGTTACTAGGCAAGGAACTCATATTGTTTTCTTTTGAAGAAAAGACTGCTTAGCCAAAAAATGTGTAATTTGACACATGCCTGCCATGGCTCCCAAAATGAAAAACAAATAGAGAGATGCCCAGACAGGTTATTTTTAGTAACTGTATGGTTTCATATGCTTAATTTATAAGTAGTGAACACTTGGGACCACCAATCTGTGAATAGCCTTTGGAGGAATTGTTTGGGCCCCTTTCCAACCTCTCTTCCTGACAGGAATTTCTGTGAGGGGGGTAGGGAGTTTATAATGAACGTGCCCTGACATCTGGGTTGGAGGAGCTAACAGACCGCCTTTGTTCTCAACAGTTCCAGTGGTTTCCAGTACAGTCCAACGTCCCTTAGAATACTCTTATTTCAGGAAGGGAAAGCAAAGTCATGAGAACAGATCCTGAATACGACAGAAAAAACTACCCCCTACTTCCAGGAAGGTATACACAGGGGACTGGAAGGGCCAGCTGGCATCAGATGGAACATTGTCTAGCTTGTGTGAGCCCATCACATAGCTTCTGAGCAATAGGGGGTTCTATGTTTAAAGAGGCAGAATAATAGACAAGATGTGGTGCCCGATTCTCCTTCAGACTCAAGTCTACCTGCGTACATGAACAGACTACCATTGATTTTGATAGATAAGACTCCGCCATTTCAGCCCCAGTAGCATGGCTGACTTCACAATACTAAGGGAACTGCAGTTTAGCCAAAGTAAAAAGCACAGTTTTGTTCTGTGTGCAACTGATGCTTTTAAAATAGAAGAGAGAAGAGCAACTGTCTCAACACTTCTCTTCCTACAAAGGCCTGATAACCCATTGTCAGCCTTTCCTGCTTGACTTACTAAGATCACTGAACTTTTTCAAGAAAATTTATTTTGTAAATAAACTTTGTTACTGTGGCTGGTCAGAGTTCAGTCTTTGGTCAGAGACTAAAGCAAAGTCCTTTTGAAAGGTTATTTGTTCTTTGCACTTTAAACCTATGTAGTTGGAGAAAGAAAAGTTCAAAGTACCTTGGCCTGTGCCCAACCTCTTGTGTTACAAGAGCTATGGAGAGAAGTGCAAGATTCTTCACAGAGAGAATGAAAATCAGTTTGTGCCTGTTCCTTGGCCATTATGTGAAACAGACCCTGCCTTGTAATTCTGCTGATCTCTGTGTAGTCATAAAATAGAGATTTACTTGCTTCTCATCTCCAACAATTAACTGCTACAGATGTCAGACAATTATGCTGAATGAGTGTGCTGTGCCTTCATTAGTTTTCTTTTTTTTTCTGAGTTGCAAATTTTGAAAGCTGCCCAGTTATCTAAACTCCACTTAAAGTGCCTAAGACCAGAACCGAGCCCAGGACAGCAACACAGTATGATACTAGAATAAATAAAGCATTTGTTGATTCATGACCCATCTGGATCAGAAGCCCTCAGGAATGTTTTATGCTAAAATAAATAAAGAGATCTCTGAAGTTAACTGATTGCTCCATGCAGGGCAGACTCAACACTTAGTGTAACATTTGCCTGAACAGCAGAAAAGCAGGCAGAGAGCTGCCCTGCAGCTCTGCTCTTCCAGACAGAAGAGAATTCAAGCACAGCTATGCCTACTCCCTACCACCTGCTCTCTTCACCTTCTCTGAAGAAGACATGTCAGCACAGGGCAGAAAGCATAGCCTTAGGCTTCTCTGAATTATAGAGATGACTAAACAGTCCCCAGCTGGCTCAGGATTAGAGGGATGGACTTAGGTTGCTTAAAGCCACCTTTCTAACTACTTAACCAATGTTTTTCAGTTGTGCAGAGGGCAAAATAGATTCGGTAGAGAAACTATCTATAAACAGCTCGAGATTCTTCCCCTGGTTCCCTGTGTCATGATGTACGTTCTGTGACCTGGCTGACAAGGAGATCTGGTGGTACTGTATATGTCTTAATATCTTCCGTTGCTAAGGCTTCAACTGCTCTTCAATTCATGCTGCACTGATACCAGTTCTCAACTAAAACAGAGTGACCCCAACAATCATAGTAGTGATTTTAATTTAACAAGAAATAGGATTTTGGTTGCTTTAGGGCACAGTTAATATGTTCTTAATTTGGAAGACACAAAGCATAGACTACATTCATCGGAAGCAAACAATGACAAGCCATTATCATCAAGTGTAGCTACAACAAAGTGGCCTTGTTTATCTTGACGTTCCCCACACTCATACATTTTACCTATTGAAGACTTGACATGAACAGTACAGTTCAGCGATAGAGGATGAGTCTCTGAGACAAGAAATCACATTTCTAGGCACTGACTTCCGAACAATGGTATAAAATATCTCACTTGAAGTCCTTCAGGGGTGTACTAGCTGCAAAACATTTCCTAAGGAAATGTCTCTAAGGAAAATGCAATGATTTTAGCAGTTCATAATAGTTTCACCCACTTTGATACTGCTAAGTATGTGAGGTCAACTTTTCAGACTATGGTGAATTACTGATGAAGTAATTTGGAGAGATCCTAATGTTGGATTCTGTTGCATGAAATGCAAACTGAAAATTCAATACAGAGCCACAATCATGGTGTAAAGTCATTTTAAAATTCTGAATCTGCTACTTGGAGTCCATCCAGAATTGATTTCTGAGTGGGCATGGCACTTCTTCATTGCTCTATGAGTAAGCATTTATCTAATAATTTTCAAGATGATCTCGTCTTTTTAATGTTATTGCTATTAAGACCACTGTCCTTAGATGTCCCTGCCTTTTCTGATATAGAGGCTTGGGACAATATACTTTTTGTTTGGTCTGATCACTCTTTCACCTTGGATCTTTCTTTCTATACATGCAGATCTCCAAAAAGTCTGAAAAATTATTGCATTTAAGTTAGCACAACATCACTGATAAGTCAGAAATGGCCCCAAAGTGATCTTTTTACCATTTTCTTCAAACACTGTTTGCCGTGATCTCCACTGGCTTGCACAAAGACACTGGGCCTGCTCAGATTCTGCAGAAAGCATCCATGAAGCGGGCCTCAGTGAAAAGCAGCAATTCCATCTATCACAAACTCATTACCAAGCACAAAGAAAGAATCTGAGATCTGTCTAGAGTGCAGTGGACAGTGCCCTCTGCCTCCCAGGGAGCCTAGCTGCAGCCTGAGCTTGGAGATTTCAGGTAGCAGGTAGATTTCTGGGTAGTATCTGGGACTGTGTTTTGTGTAATGACAATACACTCCTCCTACAAATGTGGAAAGCGTGAGTACAGTGATCAGACCACTGCAGTTGAGTGGGCCAAAGTCAGAAAGCGGGTGTGTGATGCGTAATTTTATGAGAATGCGCAATTCTTGAATTGCTGAAAACTGCTCCATTTGGTGCAGCACTTACCCTGAAAGGCTGACACACATGGCCCACCTCATCATGGCAGTAAGCCTGTCTCCACATACCTCTATTCTCTGGAATCTGATGCATCTTCCAAACTTATACTTGGACTGGATGGTAGCAATTTTCAGAATGCAGATGATGGCATCGATGATGAATTGGACGTTTGCTACACCAAAAAGATATTAATGAAAAGATCAATGACCTTTGTCTATTTCCCTGGCAACTTCCAGAAAACAGGTAAGCATGAATCATGCTTCTAATCTCAACTGTTGCATTAGGGATTAAAGAACTAAACATAGGCAAGGAAAATAGCACTCCATTTGTGTTGTAACTGCACAAGTCCATGACTCCACTGCATCCACACATATCATGTGCAATAAAACCATGTGCTTGTTTGAGGGTCCCTTGGTGTCGCTGTTGGGATGGCCACAACACATACGAACCCAGTAACAGTTTCAAGTAAAAAACCGTTTATTAAACATTAGCAACCACTTTTATGCACTTCTGTATGTTATTATTCATGTTACATATTCACTGGCTGCTAAATTACAACAATAAGTTCATTGGCTATATTAACTACAATATACTACCATTGGACACTTACAGCGTAAGCACTCAGGCATTCAGAAAAATACCAGGTGCAGATATGTTGCTGTTTTTCTCCTTCTATTGTTTTTATTTCTTGCCTCTGTTGATACTACATTTTCATGGCTAGAAACTAATTGTTTTTCTTTTCATGGACTTTTCTCATGGTCCTTCTCCAGCCAAAGTAAAAGGCCTAAGCCATGATTTTACAAAGGCAACAAAGCCTTCATTTTATAAGGTTTTACCTAAATGCCACACCTGGGCTTGAAGGGGAAATTTCTTTGACTGGAAATGGGGTGGATTGGTTTCTCACTACCTAGCATAGTATTAGTCTTCAAAGAATGATCATCTTCACTTGATCAACTCACCCTGTCAAGGAGCATGTCTACACATCTTGTCAACTCCAGTCATGTGCCTTCTCCACATTGTAAATTCTTATTTGCCAAGCACAGTGGCAGATCCCAGTAACCTTTTAAAACCAGAAAGCCATCTACCTTGGAAATCATGAACACAAGGCAACAGGACTTACATTCCTATGCATAAACATAAGCAGCCAACAAAATAAATGAACTAAAGTGGACAAAATATACTCTAGGATATGAGAAATTAGTCCCTCAATGAATGCTGGTTTGCACACAAATTGTCATGCTAATTTGGAAAGGGTATGATTGGGGGTTCCCATGAAGTCGAGGTCAAACTTGCACTGCTACAGATGTCAGAAGTACTTAGATCCAGTACTAAAGATCATGGAGCCACAGTCTCATTGACAGTTCTTCTCTGGAAATATGGAAATCTTGGAAAAGAAAGCTAAACAGAACACAAATGCCTTCATGTTGCGAGCAAAAACAAACAAAAAATGTTTTAACAGTCTGATTTTTTAAAAAGAATGACTGTGAGTTCACATATACAGCATATACAGACAAACCTGCACACATTAGCATGTCTTCACATGCTCATCATTGCTAACAGAGATATCTCTAAGATACTGTCCTGAAGGCTCTGCAGCATCTACAGCATATCTGATAGTTGGATTTGGGCCAATAGAACTCACCCAGTGTATAAAGAATACATTTTCCATGAGTAAACAAAATGTAAAAAGTTTTCCTCTCTTCTTGACAAATAGGCACATAAAACTTCTAAGTCTGTGGCAATGCTGTTCTTCAGTGTTCCCAATATGTAATTAAATTAAACAAAATTTTAAATGAATCATGTGCTCAGGCAGTATACCTAGACAGATTATTTTAGCACGTTAATTAGATATATGACAGGAAAGTGTTACATACATTTGCTCTGTAGGAATAGTTTATTCAAAACTATGTAAAAGCCAAACTGGTAGATTTTAATCTGGCATTTCAAATTTGCTCTTTTCAAAAGGGCAAAATTATGATATTCTCCAATAGATGATAAGTAAAGTAATGTGAAAGAGAGCATTAAAAGTTGGGAACTTAAGTAAGTCAGTGATATTCAAGTAGCTATGGACAAACTTTCATGACCTGTTTGGTACCAGACCAAATAAAATATCCAGACCTTACAATTCTCACTTTAAGGCAATTCTCTTTTTTCCACAGCAGTGTCTCCCACTCCCTCCTATACCATCTTGCCTTTTTCATTCTCCTTGAACTTAGAGCAACCAGCATCAAAGAGCTTGAGCAAGAGGCAACTGCCTAGATGTGGCATAGATAGTCAAAGGAGGCTCTGTAAGGGCCCTAAGCAGACCATGAGAGAGGTGTGCTGACAATATCCTCTTGAGATTTCTATGGGTCCTCTCAACACAGTTTAGGAACTCATACATGCTTTTAAATACGTTTAACTTGTATGGGTAAAAATAGCACCTCTCTGGGCCAGACTCAATCTGTTTTCAACAAGAGAATGCCATTTGAGAACAGAGATGCCTTCATGGTAGGGTTCCTCAAATTGTAGGAATTCTTTACCTTGACAGGTAAAAAGCACTGAGGGGTAAAAACCTTCTAATTTTGAGTAAGTTTCTATCAGAAGCTGAGAAGCAGAAAAATTAGTCTGTGTGTCCTTGTTCCTGATGTTTTCTGTGCAATTCAAAGTAGTGAAGGCCTCCAAAATAATCCTTTGAAATAATTTTTATGAAGCCTCTGTGGTCTTTACAGAACACATTGGAAAACACTATTAAAAGGTTGGATTACCATGAACACCCTGCCTCAAGCTAGGCAACCTGTTGCCATGTGTTCTCTCCTATACCTGTATCACAAGAGCCTATAAAGTAGCATGCCCAAATTAAGGCCTCTGCACCAAAATAAAATCTTCACCTTGCAAAAAAGTGTACAACTTCCACTATGCACTTTCATGCATGCCATGGCAACTTGGGGAGGCAGTAATGAGCTCTGATAGGCACTCCCCAAAACTGCTACATGCTTTGTCTTTAGCCAAGGAACATTGAGAAAATGTGGCATTATTTTCCTCCCCTGGAAAACAAGAGAATGCCAGAGAACTTACTCTCCATCTGATCCTTCTAATATCAGTAATCTGCTGGTTTGACATCATAAGACAGGGATCTCTGTCAAAGACATAACTGTATCCCCAATATGAGGAGTGCAGCCTGCAAGTCTGCACAATGTCTATGGTGCAGAGCAGAGCAGAGCCAGGCGAGCACACTGAAAGTTTGAATGCTGCATGGAGCGGGTGGAACCCATGGACCTTTAAAGTGAGGAGGAAGGAGCTAACAGAAGATTTTTAGGAAGCGGTTTTTTGCTTTTTTGTTGTTGTTGTTGGTGGTGGTTTGGTTTTGATCTGGTTTTGTGTTAGGTTTTCTTTTTTTTTGTTTATTTGCCCTCCCCCAAGGCAACTGGACAACTCAGAGAAAGATGCATACTTGGGAGTGTGTGTAAAGGGTGAAAAAGGAGCAGATAAAGAATGGGCTTCTGCCTCAGGTAGAAAAGGTGTTGGCACCCTGGGGAATATGAGAGAAGAAATGTAAACAAAAGGCACAGTTGTGCAAAGCCTTGGAACTGAAACAAGCATGTAGCTCATCTTTGATGCCCCAGGTAAGAGAAAACTAGTTCAAGTTCTTAGTGCAATAATGCCTTGCTTATGTTATGCATGCTGGCCCTGCCTTACAGTCACACAGTCATACCCAGACAGACACTGTGCCCTTTTGCTTCTGGGAAGCCCATAAATGTATATGGAATAATCTATATGCTGAGCATCTATATATGCAAATAACTGCTCACTCACAAATCCCATGTTAGAGAACTGTGCTCATTACTAACTGAGCAAGCACGGGTGGGCTTGGTATTTAGAAGGAGGACAAAGTTTTTCGCATTGTGTTACATCACAAAAGGAGCATAGTTCTCCAAAATTACTATCTGTAGTTCTTAGCAACAGAATCCTTTTGAAAAATATACCAACAAAACTACAAGCTTGTTAAATATTACCTTTAAGCAATTTACTGTCTGGCATTAAATCCGCTTTTTTGTTTTTGGCCACCTTAATGATGGGCTCTTCAAACAGCCAATGCAATGATTATTCAGTGTTGTCTCTGTAACCGTGGTTAAAGCTTAAAAAACAGTAATTCCTTTCATTCTCATGTTTTTTGACTAAAATTTTATCTTTCAGGGAAAGCTGAAAATAACCTTTAGAAAATGTCACAAAGAATTACCCTCTTCCTAAACTCATCAGTGGACCCCACACCTATTTTGGCAATACCACTACCTAGTACAGTTAAAAAGCCATAATTTACTCTAAATCTGGCTTATTCCAATCCATTTAGGTAAGTCAAGTGGCACACAGGCAATTTTGAAAAAAAAAAAAAAGTTATTTCAGTAGAACGAATGACAGTCATAAAAAACCCAAAAAGTCTAAGCTAAGTAATTACTTGCAAAACTCAACAGACCTACTGTACATTAACAAATGGGCTAAAGATAAATGAAACATTGTTTTATGGGGAATAGTTAAGGAAATAAGCTTCCATATTTGAAAATAAATTGAGTAAAAAGAAGAAAAAATGTATGTTATAGTCTACAGTAAAATGATTTTTAAAGTCACATTTTTTTAGAACCATAAATAAAAAGCTGTCATAATCATCCAGTTATTTTATTATGTTGCTTCAAGGCAGAATATCGTTTCGAATTCTTTGTACATTGTAAATGTACATTTTTCATGTACATTTAAATCTGAATTCACAGCATTTAATCCTACATTTGTGAATAACCTGATGATTATATCTTAAGCTACAATAAAAATTGCAAATAATTTTTATGGGGAAGTATATCCCCAAAGACTTTAGAGGAAAGTAACTCATAATTGCTACATGATGTCATTAGTACTGAATAATGGAAAGTGGAATACATTTCCCAGTTTTCTGTGCTGCACTTGTAGCGATAGGCTTGAATCAGAGGCCAAAGGTAAATTTCTTTCAATCTTCAAAAATATGGCAAAGAGAAAGATTCTAGACTGCTAGAGACTGCTCTGATGTTTTCCTAGTAACTTAATTTCTAACTGAAAAAAGCATAGTCTGTAGCACTGATTTGTACAAAATATTTTGTATCTCTATTTCTGCTAAATAAGAATCAGGAATAAAACCATTTATGTTACAACCTATTGCAGAAGACTACTTACTGTCTTTTTAGGAATATAAAAAAAGATAGATGACATCTAGTTAGGTCAGTTAAGCACTTACATTTTATGTCAGATATCGGGGGCCATGCTGGGGTTTGGCACCAGCAGGCTTTCCCGACACACCGGCGGTAAAAACAGGAAGGACTCCTGTGTAAATTTCAGCAGCAGAGTTTATTCCATGCTGAAAGTCAGTGATGAAAGCCTCAAACCAGGGGAAACCAAAGATTTTATCCGGGAGTGGGGGAGGAGCATTGTGTGCAGGGGGGCAGGACATAGGCGGGGCCCCGGGACACAAGGGGAAAAGGGGCGCGGAACCTATGGGCCAGGGAAATAGAACCGAGGCACATCTGCAGGGCAGAACAAAGCATCCCGGGAGGCCTCACCCCAACCCAGGGGAATCTCTCAGGGTCTGTCCCTCTAGAGGACTCTCTCATGGCTCCCACAGTCAGATATTTATAAAAACAAGTAAATTGAAACACTACCTTTTTTTATAAACAGAAACCCTTCAAACAACAAAGTCATAGCCATCTGTTTTCCTTCAATATCTGGCTGGGGCAAAACCCGAGTCTATGAAGATCCACATTTAAAAAATCCCAAGCAAAGAGTTGCCAATATTTGTAATTCACTTACTACCATCAGTTCCCGTCATAGCATTCAGAATTTAGCAAGTTAATATTTTTTTTCTTATCTAAAACTTGCTTAGATATCAATTTGCAGAGAATAAAAAAGGCAGGAATTTTAAAATGTCACACATGAGCCAGAATTGTTTAATCAATATTTAGCACTACCTGAAAATTAGTCCATAATTGTCAGGGTCGAAAGACCTGAGCTTTAAAACTATTAGTCCAAGTACTTTCCATCAGAAATTATTATGGCTTTGTCATTCTGTCTTCCAAATAAAGACAACATTGCTTCATAATAATCAATATCAGTCTTTGGAGGAGGATTTACATATGTATTTTATTCACATGCAAGTATTAAATTTTGTTATATTTTTTGCCAGAAAGGCATGTTAGCTCTATTAAACAAGACCTGTTATGCAAAAGAATCTATCCTCCTTTTATCTTCCTATGGACCTCTCAAGGTTTCTGATTTACAAATTCAGAATGACAAATTTTCAAAATTTACAAAATTACAATTTTCATTCTAAAAATGGGCAACTTGAAAATATAATTCTTGCCAAACTCTTCAAACATTTTTGTTTCTGTTCCAGCATGGAGTAGAAGCATTGGGAAACCTTGAAAGCAGCCACAAATTTGTATTTGCATCTAAGAGGGAGATACCCAGTCAGTGCAGAACTTTCTGGAAGCTGCTTTTTTTGAGCCGTTAGTTCTTACTGTTTGTAGGCTACACTAGGCATTCATTCAATAAGACAGGTCCTCAAGGAACAGAAAAATGCATTTTAGTTACATTTCGTTTGCCCATGTGATATTTTGAACTAGTACAACCATGAGTCTCTGGAAGAGAAGTTGGCTAAGATGTGTATGTTTCTGGAAAGGCTTCATCTATTAAGGTATAAACAAAAATTAAGTATTTTCAAACTTTTGGGAAAAAATCTTTAAGACCTCAGTAACTGAGAACTCTCTGTAAACTCCAGGATTATCAGAAATACAAATCTGTCAGTGGCTATTATTTCTGAAAAATTTGAGGGAAAGATCAATGGGCAGAGCAGATATTTGCTGTTCTACCAGGAAGCTTAGACCAAAGTAAACAAACCTTGGGAAAGACACAGCAAATAAACCACAGACAAGTTGTGTAAAAATTGGTAAAACAATAATGTGTGACTCTAAGGATGATACACAGGTGTAGGAAGAACAAAAGACAGACACCAATTACAGTCTTCTACAATTAAACTCTACTTTGAGAAGAAGCAAAAGAGAAAAAAAAAATCCAAATCCCTGAGGAGTGCAAAGTAGGTCATCAGCTGAATTACATGTATGAATTGAGAAGTGGAAGGGAGTTGCTAGAAATAAACATTAAGTAGTTCTGAGGGTGACTCAAGGGGTGGGAACTGTAACCTAGTTATAGACAAAAGGATGGGATGAAGCTTCTCTGATTGTTTTGATAAGGATATTCTAAAACCTCCGGGGAAATCTACGTAATTGTAGTCCATACTTTGTAGTACATACACAAAACAATGCAATGCTATGAAAGCAAATGAGTTCACAGACATGAAATGGAAAAATAAGATGGAATGAATACAGGTAAAATTTTCAGTAACATGCAGAGTGTAAGATGTAGGGAAACACTGATGTTTCTAGTATCAACCTGTGGACATACAGGTAAGTTAGGAAACAGATTCCACAGAACATCTGGATTTCCTTGACAAGCATTACATTAACTTGATTTCTTATATAAGGAAAGTCTCATGGTTATCAAATTGTTGGACATTGCTGGAAATTATACGATAAACTTCAGCCAAAGGCAGTAAAAGAATGTCGTCTTTGATTACAAAAGAAGGTCAACCAAGACCTCAGCAAGGCATAATTATTGAATTTTGTCTGAAATTCAGAACTACAGTGAGACATGGGCATTTAAGAACAGAACAACAAACAGGAAACATGTCACAATCAAACTATTAGGCTTTTATGCACAGCCATATAGTCAGATTGCCTGTGCACATCAGCCAAAATTCAGTTTCCTCTAAATGCTGAATCCTCACCAAAAGTTAAATTTGTGATTATTCAGGAAGCCTGATTTTGCTTTTACAAAGCATCAAATTCATTGGAATTATCTTAAAGTTGTTGCAAATTAAAAACTTACTGCAATCTTGGGAGTCACTTTGATGAACCAGAAAAACTGGAGACAATTACATTGTCTTAGAATATCTGCTTTAGTAATGAGAAGTCCTGACTGTACACAAACCAGCAGAAAAAACTCAGGACAGTCAGTGGGGAAAGATCCCATGTTTCTACATTTTGCCTTTGATCCTTTTTACTCTTGATATCCTCTCTGAAAACATGTCTCCTGCTAATCATTGCTAGTTATTAACCAGTGTTTAGTTCTGAAGGCATATTTGAATTCAAATTTCTTTGTCCAGCAGGAAGTTTCAAAGTCAACCCTGCCAAAATGTTTTGGGAAGTGTTTCTCTGCACAGGGAGGGTCTGAAAATTACCATCCACTGCACTTGCCATAAAGTTGGACCATACACAATTACTTCATGTCTCTTTATGGAAGAAATCCAACTTGGACTTTCTGTTTCATGTAATATCAACATTTAGAAACTGTCTTCTGAGTTCCAATTTGAGTATTTCTTGCAAAGAGGAGCTTTGGGGGGAAAAAAAAAAAAAAGAAAAAAAAGAAAAAAGAAAAAAAAGAAAAAAGAGAAAAAATNAAAAAGAAAAAAAAGAAAAAAGTGTCATTTTCAATGTTTCAGTTTAGAAAAGATCTTTAAAATAAAAAAATGCAATTTTCATTTTTATTATTGTGTTGATTATATATACTATGTCTTAAGCTGTGTCTTGGCATATAACAGATGTCAAGCAGTATGTTTTAATATTCAATTGATTCTATTTATTTTATAGTACTTTTACTTTGGAAAGTGTTAAGAACACCATCTACATAATATTAAATACATAATATTAAAACATCTTGCTTATTTTACTAAATGAGATTTTTTGTGTTATTTGTACTGTTAGTAAACAGTTCTATATATGCATAATTTAAATGAAAAATACTAGGCACAAGGCTTGTTATATCACCGTACATTATCACTGTGTAAACACAGGAGAAAAATAAAGTCAAAGTAAAATCCATTTTGCAACACAGCTTCATAGAAAAAGTGATTTAACATTTTTTCCAAAGCAAAAGAATCAAAGGTACATGTTTCATCAAAATAGTTGTGAATGCCCCTTGAAAAATATCTTTTCTAAAGGTCCTGGCTGGTAGAAAATTTTCATTGAAGTTTTCTAACCACCTCCAGTTGCTGACCCTTGTAGCTTTTCAGCATTCCAGTTTTCCAGACCAAGTATAAAATGAAAAGACTTGAGTCTTTTTAAAAGGAGAACAAATTTAATGTGATTAACACTGTAGTTTACTGGCATTGCTTATTGTGAAACAGATTTTTTGTGCTTGCAGTCAAACTCATGGTTTTGTGCATGGTTGTTTTGTAAGCACGTGTAGTTTTGTTTAGGTTTTTTTTTAATAATAGAGATATTCTTTTTAATAGAGGGAAAAGGTTGGCGACAATGCAAGTAGGAAGGCAATTTTTGAGATTAGTTTTATGTCAGTGACAATATATGTTAAATTTTCAATTAAAAATTTTAATTTAATTTAATTTAATATAAATTCTCATTTGTTTGAGAAACCCATAGTAAAAAAAATATGGAAATGGGAATTTCACTGAAATGGAAAGGAGATTTTTGATGGCCTGCAGTGTGGGTTTACAATTTCTCCTAGGTCTCTGGGTCTCAGGGTGAAACAAAAAAATCCTACAAGGCCAGCAGTGCCAAGAGCACCCTAAATCATGCTGAATGGCCCCACGGACAGTGCCAATGCCTGAGGAAAAGAAGAATTCCCACTGCAAACTGAGGGAAATCTTTCAGCAGAAATTCAGAAGACTTGGGAAAGAGTCTGAACTGCAACTGATGGGTTGACAGAAGTTATTTTGCCAGGGTGTCATGGTTTAACTCCAGCCAGCAACCAAGTCCCATGTAGCTGCCCACTCACTACCCCACCAACAGGATAGAGGAGAGAATTGAAAGACTAAAATCTAGTAAACTCGTGTATTGACATAAAGAAAGTTTAATAGGTAAACAAAAAGCCACACATGCAAGCAGAGCAGATCAAGGAATTAATTTACTAATTCCCATGGGCAGGCCAGTGTTCAGCCATCTCTGGAAGAGCACGGCTCCATCACGTTTAATAGTGCCACCAGTTCCCCCTTTCTTCCCTCACTTTATATACTGAGCATGATGTCACATGGACTGGAATATCCCTTTGGTCATTTAGGGTCACCTATGTCACCTCTGTCTCCTCTTAGCCTCCCACGCACTTCCAGTTTCTTCACCAGCATGGCAGTACAAAAAGCAGAAAAGGCCTTGGCTCTGTGCAAGCAACTCAGCAAAACCAAAAACATTTCTATATTATGAACATTGTATTTAGCACAAATCCAAAACATAGGTCCATACTAGCCATTGTGAAGAAAAGTAATTTCATCCCAGCCAAAATCAGCATACAGGGAAAGAATTTGTTTCATCTTTCTATAGAAATGGTTGTAGAAAACCTGCTATTGCATTGTAGCGAAAGTCTAAGCCTGAAAGCTGCTGAAGGGCATGGAGATGGTGCCAGGGTTTGAACCACTCCTGCACGTGGTCCATACTGCCTGGTCTGATGCTCCTGTACAAGGCAGGCGTTGCACTACAGCTGCAGTTCTGGCTACCTGCGCTTTTTCTAACTACACTGTGCTCCTGGGAGCATGACTGATTTCAGAGGGATAGTCATCTGGGAATTTGGATATTACAGTTTTTAATAGTGAGGCTTCGTGAAAAAGAAAAAAAAAATAGCTTCTTTCTTTCTTTCTTTCTTTCTTTCTTTCTTTCTTTCTTTCTTTCTTTCTTTCTTTCTTTTTCCTCTCCTTCCTCCCTCATCCAGTAATGCTTTCTCAAAATCAAATAGTAGATTCAATTAGTTAAAGTTGCAGAAATGGTGTAGGTCTGTTCAATCTTCTAACTTTATGGTTGTCATGGTTATAAAGACAAGGGGTGGAGTTTCTAGCACTGTTTAATTCCGTACCACACACATCATGGCAGGGGTGTGGTTTCAGCAGAAGGAAGCAGGGGACTGGAAGTGGAAAGGACTACAACTTTTTGCCTTCTATAGGACTTGAATTATTAAAACAGTTTAGCTACAATAGCTGATTATTTCTAAAGGTATGCTCCTGAGAAAAGTCCCCAATCAGTTCTGCTTTAATGATCTGTGAAGACCTAGAAACAAATCAGCTTACCAACACGGGAGTGAAAACTCAAAATTGCTAGAGCTCAAGAGAAATAAAAAGATCTCACTCCAGATTTCTCTCAGTTGTTCTATATAGTTTGCACTCCTTCAGCTTGCTCAAAAAACTCCAAACCACAGCTGCACCAGGGAATGCAGAGTCTAATGGAAAAAGTGTGTGATCTAGTATGAAGTAGAAGATGAGATCTGACCCATGAGGTCCTTTAGAATATGCTTGTGACAACAATTATAATCCTAAAATGCGTTGTTGTTGCGATCTGATTCAAACCCAGAAAAGCAAAGAAAGCTAAGTCTCTGTGCATAAACCGGAAAGAACTTAGAAGGTTCTAAATATTCCCAAAAATGAGATTAAAACCAAACAAGGTTAGATGTTGGTGCCAAAAAATTGATGTATTTTATTTAATAGTAAAAGAGGCAAAGAGAAGGAAAGAGAAAAGTAGAGAAAAGTTAGAAAAAGCCAAGGTTACTTAAAAAAAAAAGCATAGGATAGGTCACCACCACACTGTATTATCTAGTCAAGACAGAGTGGGGGGGAGACGAAGCAGTTTTTGCCCTTTTTTTTCTGTCCTTTGAAGCGTCTTATCTGCCTCCTCCAATCTCCGGAGCAGTGAGCCTGGAATGCGGCGGCCCATCCTCCGAGTTGCAGACGCGGTGCCCCGGCCACTGCAGCCGAACCTTGGCCCACTCGCGGTGCTCTCAGCACTGGACGCAGGAGCAGGGCAGGGGCTCCACAACTCACTCGTGACTCCGGCCCAGGGCTGCAGGTTCGGGGGGTTCTCCTCAGGCGGGCAGCGCGGCTCCAGGAGGCCTCAGAGTGTCTCACAGCAGGCGATGGTGGTGGGGGGAAAGGCAAAGGTCAGGGACTCTGCCCCTCGCTTTCCCCTCCGACTTGCACCAGTTTCGCCTTCCTTTTTATGGGCCCCAAGGTGGGCTACCCATGGTCCAAACCGCCCGTATTGTGATAAGCAGACAAAATGACGAGGCATTTTTGTAGCCTTTCAGGTGTTGAGCAGTCATAATGACGAAGCACCTTTTGGAGCCTTTCTCTTATTAGGCTCTTACAGTTGTCTTTTCAGGTTCTGTTTCTTTGAAAGAAAAAAGTATATGCGTGTGTGTATATATATATATACACCCACACACATAGATATATGGATACACTTATGCATTTACATATATGTGAGTATGTATATATGTGTGTATAGAGACATGAGGGTCACTACAAATGAAGCACTGAAAGTATGATCACCAATTCCTTTGACTGTGGCCCAAAAGTCCAAGTCGGAGAGCTTGAAGCTTGGTACCAGGGCTTCATTTGCTGGCACGTGGCTATTTACTGTCTGCTGTCGACCTTTGGGAGTTAGTCAGTACTCCTTGGGCAATATCACAGACCTCTCCTTCATATTCCCCCTATGCTGAAGCCAAGCAGAAAAGCTCATGGAACCAGTAGCAGTAGTGACCCTCAGCAAGTATCTGTCACAGACAGGAACTCTAGAAACACAATATAGCTTTTCTTTGTCAAAGGCACAGACTAGCCCTATTCAGGTGCTTAATTATTCAGGTTAACTGTAGAAGAAATAGAAGTTTTGCCTATTCCCTGGATAAATTAAAATGTCTCTGTATTAGGACTAGGTAAAAAGTACCAGAGAACCCTAATATTTAGCTATGCGAGCAAAAAAACATTTTGCAATTTATTAAAAGTACTTTAATGAATAATCCACACTGTTTGCTTTTGGGAAAGTGTTAGAAGTCTAGTAAGCACATGTAAAAATATCTCCTCATTACATTTTTTGAAGGATATTAGATTAAAAATACCTCTTGGACAACCTTGCACACCAAAGCTTTTTGTTGGTGTAAAGTGTTATACTTCTGTGTAAATAAAGTGATTTAAAAAAAGAATTCAAAAAAAATTTTAAAATAAATCAAAAAAATCAAAAAGCTGGTTCCTGATCTCCAGGCCAGCAATACACAGAATCAAGGAATCATTAAGGTTGAAAAACACCTCTTAGGTCTTCAGGTCCAACTGTTAACATAGCACTGCCAAGTCCACCACTAAACCCTGTGCCTCAGTGCCATAGCCATACATTGTTTTAGCACTTCAGGGATGGTGATTCCACCACTCCCCTGGGCAACTTGTTCCAATACCTGACCTCCCTTTGAACTTCAGCACCTTCAAGTTCATATCAAAAGGTGGTGTATTAGTTAAAGTTGGTTATTACATATCCTGCCATTATTCCAGGCTCTTCACATATCTTCTGTCAGTGCACTTCCTTCACAACAGCTTTGCTATTCCAGTATTGCCTTATCCTCAGTGATGACTGCCTATTTTACCTAACTATGTAGCCTACCAACGAGACTTTGAAAGTATCTAGTGGGCAAAACTGGTTGCTGGAGAAGGTCACTTCACCATCTATCATCCAGCAGCTTCTTGTGGGAACACAGCTAGAAAGCAGGAGTGAGAGCACTGCTGAACTCATGTCAGCACTGGACGCAGTAACATTGCTAGGCTGTAAACCGTGGCAGGCCGTGTGGCCCACCATAAAATAGTTGACATAAGGAAGAGGCATGCTTGGTATGTACCTGTGCTGGTTAGTGCTAGCTTTTAGTTTTGCAGTATTATTAAGAAACGTAGATATGGTTGTTATAGTGATTACTGCTTATATAACTGCTGAAAAGGTATAAATACTCAGCTCTGTATCAATAAAATCTGCTTATTGCATCCAAGCAATCTGCCCCATCTCTTCCATCGCCCACTGTCACTTGACAGCTTCTCAGTTCAGGAGGGGCCTGTTGTTTATCTGCCAGGTTTAAAAGGGCTGATAAATTTTTATTTGCAGCTATTAATCATCTTAAGTCTCTGCTAGATTTTAGTGAAATATTCTTGTTTAATCACAGATATACTGAAAAATGGATAAACTGAAGACATGGCATGTTGGAAAAAATGCACCAAAGGCTCCCAAGTCAGATTTCTTTTGACAATTATAATGTAGGTTCAAATTTTCTGTAACAAGATACATGGGATAATTTATTAAAAACAGAAAGGAATGCACAGTTATTGAGAGCATTTTTTTATGCCATTGTTGTTTTGTCTATACAGAAAATATTTTACTTCAAAGGCAGTTGTCAGGTATCTCAGACCTTATATTTAATGACATCTTGTCACTGCTTCAGTAGGAAACTTTAATATTGTATAACGGCTATTAATCCAAGAAAAACAGGTTTTCTTTGAATTTGAGCATTCTCTTTCAGCTTTTGCATTCCAAACATTTCAACTCAGGAATCAGTAAATGAACTTTACTAGAAATAAAAGCTGAGATTGTTAAAAGTTCATTGTAATTAGTGGACGTTATGTGATTTGGCCCCAGCTGCCACTAAAATTCCCTGATTAGTCTATTGCCTAGTATTAAAATTGGGTGGAATGCAAAAGTAGGGAACAAAAGCTGTAGATGTTGAAAAACTGAACTTTTTCTTTTCCTATGGCAGTGATAGAAGGACTGTATGATTTATTACTGCTAGCAAATCTAAACTATGCAGCAGCTTGCACAAATAGCAGCTTAGTGGCTGCTGGAAATGCCAAAACAGCTGCTTTACAGCTACCTCGGTGCAAAAGATTAAGCTGGTGGTTAATGTGGCAAAGGCAGATGATACTGCAGGTATGTATCTGCACAGATTCAAATTTAGCTGCTTAACATGAGAGGTTAGAGCCTGTAGGATGTATATTGGCTGTAGGCTACCAAGGATATTTTGTATTTGTTTTCCTCTATATTGGCCGGACATGAGTTCAACTTCTGAGGATCATTTTGGCTCAGCTTTGAGAGGGCAAAATAATTTCAAAGGAACTTTTGTGAGTTTTCTTTATAACCACTCCCTAGTCATAAACCTTCAGATGGAGATTCTTACAGACCTGAAGCAGTGCTAGCTCTATGACCCTCATAGATGGCTCCTGATCTATAGGCCATCAAATGGTTGACGTGTAAGGGTGTTCTCTTGTGAGAACACACCCCTGACAAGTGTATTTAAAAAGGACTTCAGTACAGATCACCCCTCAAATGTGACATTAATTTGTAAAGGGGACAGAGGAATGGGTAAGAAAGAGTTCCTGGAGGATGGGGACCAGGAATCATATACTGAGACAAGCTGAATGAAGAAGGGGAACCATATGCTATGACATGATAAATGGAGGAGTTTGAAAGGCAGATATATTCACCAAGTGGCCAGAAGAAACTGTGGGAAGATGCGAAGCCTTTTTTTATGAATTTTTTGTTAGCTGCTTCCTTACCACTCCTTTTCAAAAATCAGACCTCTACATGCAGTATCAGCAAGGAGGCTTGAAACAGGGACAATCACTTCCAAAAGAGCACAGCAACTCAAAGTATCTGAGATACTTTGCAGTGGTGAGCCTGCCTGCAGATCTCAAATGGGACAGTAGAAGAAGACTGTTAACAAACAGGATATGAGGGTCACAACATTGTTGACTGAATCATTGATCCTCTACCACACTCTGGAGTGTCCTTACCATGTGTTTGCTTGGTGTGATCCTGAGGAGAAGAGAAGGGAGGTAGATAGAATACTATTTAATTTTCTTTGGAAGCTTCTCAGTTTTGCAAAAATAAGTTAAGGTGACTTGGGTCAGTGAGGTGTCTGGTGATGGAGGAGTCTATAACTCTTTATGTATTTTAAATAAAACAGACACTGAATAAAATACTTGAGCATTACTCGGAGCTGGGACTGCAACTTGAGATTCCCTCTTCCCAGGTGAGTACTGGAAACCACAAAACTGGGATCTTGCCCACTCCAGGCTGATGATCCTGAGTTGCCTCTCTACCTCAGTCTTCAGTATTTCTTACTGGCTTAGTATCAGTGGCTCAAAGTGCTGATTCCTCCTGGCAGGCTCCTAGGAAATTTTGGCCCCCATTCTAAGATGTCTAATTCAGCTGCTGCAGTATGGCAAAGAGGCTTAACACAGACTGCTGTACTTCCACTCAAGGGGCTTAGGTGCCTGACTGTAATAACTCCTCAAAATCTAGCCCTATGACTATAACAGGACACTGCTGGAAAATAAACAAACTACCTGCACTTGGGAGAAGCATGTCCCAATGCTTTTCTGGTACACTAAGAAAAATTAGTATTCATTTGATCATTAAACTCAAAATGCGATGACATCTCAAGAAGTACAGTACATGGTGTTAGGCCAAAGGCAGTTCTGATCCCAAGGTATTATTAAAGTTTCAACATTCGGGCCCCTACTGATTTGTTTCATGTGATTCTTAGAACTATTACTCAGACAGTCCATGTTAACTGGCAGATGCCCAATGGCAATATATAAAGTACATATTTTACCACAGTTTCTGAACTGGGTAATTGATGGATTAAAAGAGCTACTATGAAATGAACATCAGCTTGTTCTCAACCTCCCCTTCTAGGCTTGAATCTGTTACTGGTGCAAAAGAACAAACATGTAACCCTTTCAGTATTCCTGATATCTTTGACAAGTATTGTCACTATTAGGTTTTGGTTTTTTTTTTTAATTTAGAAGCTCCTAAACCTGAAGAAAATAAGAAACATTTATGCAGTATTAGTAAAGAGAGGGGGTAGATTACTGGGGACCCAACTTCTCAACCAGTCGTACTATATACTGTTTCTATTGTGTAAAGAGGAAAAAAACACCACCTGCTTCATACTGCCAGGTGCAATAAGAAAGGGTTTTCCATTGGCACAAGTAGAGAAAGCACAGTCCCTTCAAAATCAATGGCAAATCTCTCACTTACTTCATCTTATAATATGTAGCATAATTTTTTGTACCGATGCTTCCCTCAAAACTCCCCCTTCAAATATGACTAAGAAACAAACTTGTATTTTTAATTACATTAACCACAGGAAGCTTTTACCACTCCTTTCTTTTGGAACATTTTCATTAGCATATCGCCTGCTAAGAGAGCCATAAGCCTTTCTGTTTGCCATCTGTATAGGGGTATTTTTCAGCCTGAGTTTTAAAAAATCATTTTAATGCTTTCTTGAAGTGTAAAGTAAGCCAAGTCTCAAACCTGGGATTCCAACGAGAGCTTCAAAACAAAGGAAGCACAATTTTCTGATCCATACTGTTGCCTTTCAGCAATAGACAAAGGCTCTGAACTTTCCAGTCTGTGCACTGTATTTGAATATACGTAATGCATTCTGTCAGAACAGAATGGTCAACTCTAAGTACAGAAAAATTGTGAGTCAGCCTCTTTCTTCACAATCTATAGGGTTACAGTAAATAAAAAAATGTTTCTTTAATTTGCCTTTTTTTTAATGTTGACCTTTTGAATGTTATATTTTATACTTAATCCCTTTAGCTATAATGACAAGACCTATTTGTTTTTAAACAAAATCTGACATTTTCACATAATAGGATGAGTCCATGCAATGAAGTGTAAGAAAAAGCAACATATATCAGAAGAATTTTATCACAACAGTCGGCAATGCTTCTGAGCTGTCCATAGCTCTTGCTAATTTGATCCACTTGAACAAAGCCTCTTATATAATATATACAAAGAGATGCTAATTATTTCTTTTTGTTGTTTTTCTAGGATAAGCCAGTGTAACTATCCCACTGAACCTTATTTAATAAACCCTATCGCTCCATGTGTAAAGAAGCTTTAGAATCTGGCAGATAGAAAGCTGAAATGCAGAGGTGTTCCTCCATTTTTGTCCCACAGTATGATGTCTGGATTCAGATGAAAAGTAACAATACCCATTTTCTTTTCCAAATTCTTCTGAAAAATCTCCATTTCCTTCCTGGTATTTGCATAATGAACTAAATCTTTGGCAGTCTGCCAGGTTAACTGCTGGCCACATAACAGTCAGGCTGAATGGGAACCCTGAGAACAGGCTGTCTCCGCGTGAGGGTGGAAAAGCCCAAACTTCCCAAGAATCTCTTCTTTTAATTGCAGTATATAATCCAAATAATTAGTCTTTTCTCTGAAAAAATCCCCTCACCCCACCCTCCTTCCTTCAAGCTGGAGAAGATCCAACAAAACTCCTTCCAACCTTCTATGTGGCCTTGTGGTGAAAAAAAGACCCATATTGCTGAGAGGGCGTTGAGTAATTTAAACAGTTCTTCATGACTGAATATTTAGGTTTCATTTCCTACTGCTGATACTAAGTTCCTAGGCCTTTCCTGAAAACATTCTTGCAAAATTTAAAGCATTTGAATGTTGTAGGTAAACACTATAGGTTTTAAGAAAAAGGTTACTTTACACCTCAGTTCTGCCCAAATTATTTTCGAATTATGATACCCTCTTCAACTGAGCAAGTCTGCAAATTCTAACTAAAATGTCTTGCAAAATTCAAATGGAAATGGGAGCTGTATTCTTTTTAGAAAGCTGGTAAGTGACAAATTGATAATACTATGGCTGCATTAGTAAATTAAATAAGCCTCAGTAATCTGTTGATGTTCTTCCTATAGTATCCTAAATCTTGTTTTGTAAAGCAAGGCCCTGCAGGTGAGGGTAGGAATTTTGACATACTTTTCTGTCTCTGAACCTCACTACCTAGTCATTCTTAGAGGTATATGTATCTTTCCTAACTTACCATAGAGCTCTCTTAGTACCCCAGAAGCTATAGCTTCTGTCCATATTCAATCTGCTCATATTGTTCCTCAGCAATCTTTAAAATCCTCCAAGCAAATGCATATAAAGAAATTGTAAGAATTATGGAAGAGCTTTACTCCAAAGGATATGGAGCTGTCAGGATGTTGATTCTCACATTCTGTGAGTACATGCCTCAATAAGATATTTGCTACTTCCTCTTAACGTACTGAGCACGATACACAAATCTTGGGAATAAGGACATTGTCCATGGTCAATGGGCACAGCATAGAAAACAGGAAGGCCCTTGTGTTTGTACTATACTTAGAGCCAGAGCTAGTTTCCGCACTAACGACAGGAAATGTTGAGCAATAAGAGTCTTGCTCCAAAAATGACATTGAAAATTAGATGTTGTAATGCTCCCTTTAAATTATAGGGGAAAGGATTTAGACAAATAGCAAGTGAAACAGTGAATACCAAATTAACTAGGAAATAATTTCTATTAGGAAAATAGAAAAGTCATTACATTTTTGTGTTTCCAGGTGAGACCCATCAAATACTTCTGCACTGTGTATTCCAAAGCAATAATGCTAGTCCTTGCGTTCTGGTAAATCTCCCTAAAGGATGGTCAGACTAAGCATGCTTACTTTACCAAAGCACACAGTTCAAGATCCAATAGGCTAGTTTTTGGCCAACGACTCAGCACAACTGGATTGTTTACAAAGCTTAAATCACGTTGTGAACCTTTTACACAATGTACACTAGAGAAAGGACTAGGTAGAGTTTTTGTTATTTTGGAATACTTTAATTATAAATTAAAGGTCAGGTGATGTTGTTTCCACCTCAGAGCGGAGAGAGAATAGGATGCTACTTAATCAGAAGGGAAAGAATTCATAAAAGTCCACTGAATTAGACTCACTTAACTATTTAAGCATTTGAAGATATAATAGATTTGACCTTCTGATTGAATTTAGGAAAAGCTGCTATACTCCAGAAATGAAACTCAGTTTAGTGTCTTCTTTGAGAATATCATTTTGATTTAGGTAGCCAGCTGGGCTCCAGACCACCACATACATTGAAGGGGATTGAAAACACTTGCAATTATTATTTAATAGCACTACAATATTCTCTGGTAACACGACATGCCAGAAATGAGACAAAAAACCCAAGGAAAATGGAGAAGAAGAAATAGAAAAAGAAAGGAAGAAGAAACAAAGTTAAGGACAACTAGGAACTTAAAAGCGAATTGCTTATTCTCACTCAGTCATTGGGACTGTGACAATAAAGATGGTATTCTTCTGACCAAATGTAGAAAACAGCACTGGCTATGGTAAATCATGAATTATCATTCCTTTATAATGATAGGAGAGAAAGATACACTTCCAGGAAGCCATATATATCCCACAAAATAAGACAACTGAAATAGGTCAAAAAGTTTTTTCCAGTGTGTATAACTTTGTGTCTAACCTTTGGCTATTGAATGTACCGTATTCACCGTTGTAAAATCATGTGAGAAGCCTAGCTCTAAAGACCAAAATAAACAGTAACATGTGATTGTTGCCTAAAGAATGTATTATCTCTGTACTTTTGTGCAAAAGTCTCAATAACAATAGTGGGGAAAGGCAGGATTTGAAACTACAAATTGATATTTGACCCTATTGATCATATGAACAAAATCTGTTTTACTTGTCTGGAGGAACTGTAAAAGTTATCAGGAAAATAAGGTAAAGAAACTTGGAATTTTAAGTAGTTTGTTGACAAGGTTATTCCTCATTCTTGTATTAGGCCCTGTCCCATTTTCCTAAGAAAAACAAAGGCACTAAATACATTACTAACAGCTTTCCAGTGCAGCCAAATCTGTCATTCCAAATATAATTCACTTTAATACCAAGCATGCAACTCACATTTGTAATCTGTTCCACAGTCAAGTCTTGTAAAATGTATTAAAGCAAGGTGCAAAGTTTCTTCTCTTGAGAAAACCTGTTTTAGATTTGAGAGTCATCAAGCATAATATTTAGATCATTTATGTTGAGAATATTCCCTGAGCCCAATGTGAGTTTTGGTGTGGTAAGAAGAGATTAGAGTTCAGAAGACACCAAGAAAAGAGAGAAGCATTTATCTGGCTTTAAAAAATGAAGATAAGCTTGCATTTGAAATTGAGCAAGTGTTCTAAGGAGTCTTAGTGACATGAAAAGCAACAAAGGTATATTAATCATATGACTATCTCTGTATTTCTTTTGCGTGTAAGATGTCAAGTCATTATCTTTTCTCTGTATCCTTTATCCTTTTTCTATGAAGAAAACTTCCTCTCTTTGGGATAAAGTGTGCAACACTGCATGTAAGGTTTAATAAGTGGGTATATCTTTGTTGTTACACCAAGGTCTCTTTCCTGAGAGGTAATTAAGCAATATAGAGTCTATTGTTGGGATTATATCAGTAGGATTATGATCCTCTTTTAGATTTATCACTATCAGGTTGTACCTGTCATTCCATTGCCTGGTCATTCATTATTGTCACATAGTTCTTGATCAGTTTTTTTGACAAGTCTGAATAATCTGCATGACTTGAAAAATTTGTCACCTCACTACTTCAGATTGTGTATGTGCAATTCAAGTATCTGGGTCTCAGCAGTAATTGCTGGGATATATTTGGGATAACATTTCACTCTAAAACCAGATCTTTTTAATACTATCCTTTACTTCCAATTTTTTGCTTTGTTATTCCACAAAAAAAATACCATTCTGTGGTGATTTGACTCCTTTCAAGTGCCTTTAGAGAAGGACCTTTCAAAAGCTTTTTGAAGTCCAAGTACAAATCTTTAGCAGAGTGCTTGTACTTGTTAGAAAATTATTTTGTGTAACTATCAGGTCTTGTTTTCATAAGACACAAATTAAAACTTAAAGGAAAGCTATTTTCATTCTTTTATTTTGTGGAAAGAAGTGTATGATCACTTGCCTTAAAAAACTTTTTTAAAAAAGGAATTTAAAACAAAATTGGTAAATTTTAAACCAAATTAGAATGGTAACAGTGGATATCTTGAAGAAAACGAAATTCTTAAAGTTACTGGTCCATAAATAAACTGGGAGAGAGCAGCAAGACTGGTTATTCTGTAACTGTGGGAAAGACTGCAATAAGGGGGAGAATCTTAAAAATCCTGCAAACGTAGGACCATTCTCTATACTAGGCACTAGAGAATACCTACTTGAGACAAACCACGTAAATGGGGAAAGCATTACTCAGGCTTTTGTTTAATAGGAAACCAAGTTTCCTTAGTGCCAGTCCTCAAGGACCTACTTGTTCTTTAATTTGGATATTTGTGTATCATCCAGATGATGCATGCATCTGCTTGAGAGCTAAAAAATTCTAACTAGGAGCTCCTATTTCTCCATTCAGAATGACAACCCCTTGGGTAGACATTTACATGAGCCGATAATATTACAGAGTTCATTAGAAGGAAATCAAATAGTTCCTTATAATGGGTGGTGCAGTGTTCATTTGGCTTTATTGCTAAAATAGACTGGTTTGTGGGATGCCAAGTCTCAGATCAAAACTAAGTGACTAGAGCTTATTTGAGCATGATGGAAGCAATAGTTTTAAGGCAGCAACAGGTTGCCACCTCACAGATCAGCCACGTTATCTGGTAGTATATGCCTGCTACTTCTTACTCAGATTTACAAATCTTGAAGTCTTTCAAGATTTCAGATTCTTCTGTAGAGCAAAAAACCATGAAAATATGGCGCTTAGGGACATGGTTCAGTGGTGGACCTGGCAGTGTTAGATTAGTGGCTGTACTCAATCTTGAAGTCTTTTCCAACCTTAATGATGCTACAATTCTATATTTCTTGATATTTTCTTTTTGCTACCTCAAAGTTTATACTACTTCTGTGTGGCCTACAATTAAAGATATCATGGAATCAGTTGGTTAATTAAAACTCTGCAGCTGACTTCTAGGTACGTAGGTAGAAATTTTGCCTTATAAAAGTCTAAAATGTTTACAGTATGAGAAAATTTGACCTTGTCTTTGCATTTAGGTAATACAAATATGCCTGCATCTGGCAGAAAATCTATGGTTAAGAAGCCCACAGACTAAGTGACATGAGTTTAGTTGCAAAGAATTATCTGATTTTTGAAAGTCACCTTATGTTGAATATTTTGAATCTGGAGGCATGCAGAAACGTTCCTCCTTTTCCAATAAACATTTTAGCAAGCACATAAGTGGTTTACAGATTAAGAAATCCTATTGATAAGACTGATTTTCAGTTGTAATGAGTTAGAATGGTGAGCCATCATTTTATATCTAAAATTTTGATAGGATTTTAAATTTTAGTGGAAAGTTCCTTTCAGTGCTGCTCACTCTACCGTAAAGAGGTGAATTTTCTGTAAAGTAGAATTATAGGAAAAAGGATAGAGAGAAACATCTGAAAATTATTCTGAGGTGTAAAGAACCTCAGATGCTGTATAACGTGCAACTAAATTGCCTAGGACTCCTCAGGATTGTCAAAGAAAGAACTCATGCTTGATGGAGGAGGTGATTGAAGTGGTGGTTTTTCATAATTTCTTGTCACACTTTCCTTAAGAAGTGAGAAGCACCTGTAAAATTGTACAGGTAATATTTAAAATCAGATTCCTCACATTATTTATGATAAAAAAAGTTTCTTCTTCCTGTCCCAAATGTAAATTGGACATGGTGGCAAGCATACAAATAAGTCTTCATGGATGCAACGAACTTAATGTGAATTTTTACTGGTGTGACCTAGATCTAGAAACAGTTAGTAGAAGATAGTGGATCTCCACAAACATCCCCTTTTTATAAGTTAATTAAACTACCAGAAATAGTCATATTGTTATGGTCCAGGATTTCCACCATCCACACTCAGCTGTAGCATCCTACTGCCATCATGTGTTCAGCTCTCTCAGGGCATACTCACACAATCATTTTGAAAACAGCTGGAGTGTTTTCAGATATTTCTGCCTTTCAGCTATTATTTACTGGACTATGGCTGGAGCTTTCAGTCCCTGATAGAAAGTGGCAGAAGAGGAGAAACTGAACCTTTACCTACGGTGTCAATTCTGTCACTGGTGTGCCTTAGTCAGCCCAAAGAATGTTATACTGCCCTGTATTACAAGTGTCTGATAAGTAATGGCTCATGCAAGCAGAAGCTCAAAGCAAAGCTCCTGGCCATTTGGGAATTGTGGGTATATATTAGAGTAGATTCTAGATTTTAGGTGTTGTTCAGACATAAGTCTTGTGGGAACCATAAGATTCATATCTATAATAGGTGACTAGTCTCCAAACACTCTAGTGTTTGAAAACAACAAGTCTTGAAACACTCGGTTCTTTTCCTTTTCTTCCCTCTGCTCTTTTGAAAATACACCAACATCACCTGCAGTTAAAGTAGCTTCTCAAGCTACTACTCAAATGGGCAGCAGCCTCATCAATCCAGAGATCCCTGGATTCAAAGATCCCAGGAGAACTTTCATCACTACTTGGGGGTATGTTCATGTGGAAAGACATGCACATGAACATATTTTAAGTCTCAAAAACTGTGCCTTTCCATTACCTCTGTATGCTGCAAGGTTTCAGCTTGACTTTGACCATACACTCTTCTCTGAAAACAACAAGCAAAGGTGTCCTTATTTCTGCACCTTGAGCCCTTACAATCAAAAAACCATGAGCCATCCACACCCCCTCCGTAAGCTGTCCAGCTGAGATGCTGAAAAAAAGAGTTACTGCTAAGGCACAGAGCAAATCCCCTGTCCATATCTACTGTAATTTACCTTTTTGATGCAAGACTCTTCCCATCTCTATCTCTTAATAGAATACAGCAGAAAAAGTGCTTCCTACTTTCAGACTGAAGAAGCTGCTATATTTTGGATTGTCACTGCTTTCCACCCAGAAAAGGATCCCTGCTGTTTTGAGAGTGTACTGCTTCTGGAGCATCCTCAGGTACAAAATTCCACATGTTCCACTACAAGCACTGCAGAAATGACCAAAAAAAGATTAAAAACAAAAAATAGCAAAATTAATGTGATGCAAAACATAGTGGTATACCTTGACCACATTCCTGAAATCTGACACTGTTCTGCATGACATCTTTGTCTCTACACTGGAGAGACAGGTATCTGATGGATGGACCACCCACCAAATAAGGAATTGGCTGGATGATCACACTTTAAGGGTTGTGGTCAATGACTCGATGTCATGCAAAGGGACCTTGACAGGCTTGAGTGGTGGGTCTGTGCCAATCTCATGAAGTTCAGCAAAGCCAAGTATAACATCTTGCATCAGAGGTCAGGGCAATCCCAAGCACAAATACAGGCTGGGTAGGGAATATATTGAGAGAAGCTCTGAGGAGAAAGACTTGGGTGTTGATTGAGCAGAAACTCAACCTGAGTCAGCAATGTGCACTTGCAGCCCAGAAAGCCAAACATATTCTGAGCTGCATCAAATGCAGCACGGCCAGTGGGTTGAAGGAGGTGATTCTCCCCCTCTGCTCTGCTGTTTTGAGACCCTGTCTGGAGTATTGTGTCCAACTCTGTGGTCCCCAATATAAGAAGGATGTGGATCTGCTGGAGCAGGTCCAGAGAAGAGCCATGAAGATGATCAGGGGACTGGAGCACCTCTCCTCTGAAGACAGGCTGAGGTATTTGGTGTTGTTCAGCCTGGAAAAGAGAAGGCTCCACAGAAGACTTCATAGCAGCCTTCAATTACCTAAAGGGGACCTATAAGGAAGCTGGAGAGGAGCTAGGGAATTAGATTAGCTATAACACTATGATGGTGGTGAGACACTGGCACAGGCTGCCCAGAGAAGCTGTGAATGCCCCATCCCTGAAAGTGTTGCAGGACAGGGTGGACAGTGTTTTAAGCAACCTGGTGTGGTGGAAGGTGTCCCTGCCCATGACAGGAGGGTTGGAACTGAATGTTCTTTAAGATCCCTTCAAACCCAAACTAGTCTATGAGTCTATGAAATTGTATGGGAACCACAGATAACTCACGAATAGTTAAGAGTATCCTTTAATGCCTTCAGATGATGGGCAAGCTACAGTTAGTACATTGCTGAACACATATTCTAGTTACATAAAACAAGACCATCTTTCTTTGAATTTATTAGTACCTGAAGTCGAGTTGTATGTAGAGGAGAAGCAAATAAACTTCAGTAAATATGCAAAATCAAGGAAACATACAATTTATCTTTTCTGAGGTCATAAGCTAGCAATGAAAGCAAACAAATGTCAACAGTATAATTTTTTCTCTTAAATTTCCAAGTTTGGAAACATCTCAAATCTTTAAAGTTAAAAAAAAAAAAGAATAAGAGAAAACAAATACAGATTTTGAGTGGAAATGCCATATATATGAAAGTGTCCACTAAGTACATTTTATTTATTTTTTCTTTTTCTTCTGTTTTCTTTTAAGTAAAATACTTACAAAATAATTATAATCCAAAGCCCATGCACCAGACAATTCACTTTTGCGTTCTTGCTGTCATTGCCAATAGTTTATTCTTTGAAGGTCTAACCTCAGGTGACAGTCTTAGCCTGTTAATGGTAGGCTACATTCTCTTGATCAATTTCCAATAACAAAATCTTGCAAAATAGTTTTTGGTTTTTAAGATTCAGGTTTCATTTGGAGCTTGAAGTCAAAGGAATTTGGAAAGAATGAAAATAAAGTATTTTTGTGTTTACCCAGCTCAGCATGATCCTTGTTATTTATTTAACCATTTAGAATTTGAACTTTTGGATCCTGTTTTATAGTGCTTACAGAAATCAATTGCATTTGGATTTATTTTAAAATTTTTATTTTTCACAGATAAATTTTTATTCCTACCTTTATCCTACAAGAAAAGTTGAAAGAAAATGGCCTTTTCCCATTTTCTAAGTGATTGAATCAGTTACTCTGGATGAATACTTAAATTAATTTCCCAACAATGAGTTTGACTCACTTACAGTTTCATGATAAAGTGAAGTAAAGAAGTTATTTAAAAATATAGAATTTAAAAAATATTGCACAAGAATTATTCATTCCAAAGCATAGTTTTGATAGAGAGCTAGACTTCTTTTTCACCCATACATAAAAAAATATGTGTGCAAACAAGAATGGACACGCATATGCAGTCATGCAAAGAAAGGACTCACGGACTCAGATATATTTTTTTAGTTGCTATTAGGATATTTTCCTTCAAGTTTCACTAGCTTCCTAAGCTTTCCCTAAATTCCTTATAGTACATTTGTTTAGTACCTTTGCAAGCAGCTTAAATCACAATAAATGAGAATTGTCATCTTTACACAGATTTTTCTTCCCTGTCTTATATACATTTTCATCTCAGGAGCTGCCTTTTCCAGAATTGCTTCCTTACCTCAAACATCTAATGTGGTATGAACAATTTCCAAAACTGACATCAAAAAGATGAGGGGTAGAACAAGCAATATTAGGGCCAAAACCACTCCCAAACAACAACAAAAAAAACCATAATAAAGATATTCTACCCATAGAAGTGAGTACCTCTATCTTCATTGAGAATTATGTCCTTTAAATCTATTGAAACCACGTCAAGTGCATTGGATAATAAGCTCTTCAATTTCTGATGCCCATGTGTCCTAGGATACAGTGTAAGATGTAACCAAAAGCATGTATTCTATTACCATCTTCATGGGCTGTTCAAGCAGGTGGGGCAGTGTTCATTATCTGCTACCATGACTCATCCTTGATAACTCCCTCCGGGAGCTATCTCTGTTTAATGGGCAATCAAGGACCCTGCCACATGACTCATAGATAACTCACTCTGGACTATCTCCTGTTAATGGGCCCATCAATGCCTTGCCTCACGACTCACCATCCCATTGTGAGATGCTCCGCCCAGGAGGAGGAACTGAGAGTTCCCATCTGTATATAATCAGAGGTTTGGAACAGCACAGGCAGCCCTTACCTACGAGACTCCCAGAGGACAAGAGCTGCACCACTGGACCTTCAGGCGAAGACCAGACTCTTTTCCTACAGGATCACTGCTTCAACAGGACCACTTCATCCGGACTGCTACCAACACCCAGACCAACAGGGTGCCAGGTTGTATTCTGACTCTGTCAGTGATTTGCTTTTTGTACTGTTGCATTTATTTTACTTTCTCCTATTAAATTGTATTTAAGAGGGATTTGGAGTCTCTCACTGGTTTGCTTTCAAACCTTCACACCATGGAAGACTGCATTTGAAAACACAGAGTATATCACATGCCTTGATTATTTCCTACAAAATGTGGGTGTTTAAAAAAACCTACAACCCTCAGTAAAGAACTGTGGAAAAAAGAATGAGATCCTAAAGTTCTCCTATTTCAGTTATACTTGTATTATATGTAGTACAACTGGAGAATAATGAGAAGAAAACATTAAAATAAAAAAAATCAACCTTTTTTACTACTGTGATATTAATAGCTTTTAGCAAGACCCATGAAGTTTAACACAAAAATTCAGCATTATTTCTTCAATTATGGGAGTGGGGGGGAATCAGTTCTAGCTCTTAGCCTCTCTAAAAGCAGTGAAAGCTCTTGCTAATTTAAAAATCGTGATGATCTTCTATTTAACTTTCATAGTTGAGTGTTTAAGACAATGACAGTAAATACATATTTATGATTTAAAGGTAGCTAGTAAACTCAAGAAAAAAGATCAGTGTTAAGTATGGTCTTTTATCTCACTGGCTATTTTACTGCATGTTAATGTTGAACAGAAGGATATGACATTAAATCTGTTTTCTTAAATCAAAAGAAAGAAAAAATAAATGGTGTACCTTAGAATAAGTTACACTGCTAGCTTAAATGAAAGTATTTTTAGCAAAAACAATAGTGGAAAATTTCAGGCAAAGCCTCTTGAATTTTCCAGTTCTTTGAACTATGGTTCACACTGGCATGAACATGTTTTTTCTGGCTCTTAACAGAATACATGCTGAGAGCTGATGCATCTTTTCTTATATTTGCACCAGTTAATTGTTTCAATGAATGCTACACATTCATCTACAACGTAACCAGGGAGTGTGATTCTCTGTACAACTTGACTACAGTACTCCAGACTTCTTCATCAACATCATTTTCTCAACAACAGTCTGTTACAGTTTCTGGCTTCTACATTAAGGAGCCAAAACATAAGCAAAGAAAAAGCTAAATTGACATTTTTTTTAATCATCAGATTTTTCTGATCTTACAAAGACCAATCATAAGCTCCAGTTTCTTTCCTTTCAGAGTATTTTCCCATACTACATTCTCTATATTGTCTTTCAATGAAATCCTCTTGTGTAAGTGGTCTTCAGGTCCGGTACATATATCTCAATGATCTATTGATTTCTTATGTGCTGGTCCTGGCTATATGGTCCTCAGATTGAGATAAATAGCAGTTGTAAGAGCAGTTAGTTGTATGTACAGTATGTTTCTGATACATAATTTCACAGAAACAGTCATATAGTATTTAAAGTGAAAAAATCAGCTGACCTTACAAAGTTTTGAGAGCAGGTTATAGGAAGAATGCATGGAAGATCCATAGGCTTTCATATAGCCTCTGCACCTTTTGAAGTAGGGAATTCAGAAAGAAAGCAGAGTAAATACATAAGCAAGAATTTCCACCTTCCTTTCCACTTCTATTGCACACACTACTCAGGCATATCTTGTTCATTATGCGCATCCATGTTTCCTCCTTTCCACGGCATGTGAGACCCTGTGTAAGAACTTCTCAGTCTAGATGGGCTTTCACACAATTCACACTGGTTTCCTGAGTGGGTTAAAGAACAAATAAACTACTACTCTCAGCACTGCCCTGAGAAAGAAGCAGCTTGGGAATCTCCGTACTACTGATGATTTGCACCTATTTGTCCAACACCACTGATTGGTTTTCCAGTAGATCATGATGCTCCTGAAATGGTATCAGAACACCTCTTTACTCAGACTTCACCAACTGACCTTTGAATTAAAAGAGCCTGGTTAAACCATCACTATAAAAAGAAGAAACAAACCAAGAAATGAATGGAAAAAATTTTCAAGGAAACAATCCCAAAATGCTAGATATAAAGATACACTGATGTACATACCAACAGAAAAAAAAATGCTAAAACCAATAAGAATTCATTAAGAACATTTTCTGACATCAAATAAGCTGAAAAGGAAAAAAAAGCCTCAACTCACCAGCAAAACAAAACCAAAAAATCCTAGCAACAACAATGACTTCAGTGAGCAAAGGACAACATTACCTGGCTCTGTGCCACTGGCAATTCCGTGTTCTTCAAACATCACTTGCAGCATGTTCTTCAGATTAATGATATATTATTTGAATTCTCTTTGGGTTGGAATTTTGTTCCAGAAATAACAGTTCAGATCATATTAATTTCTGCTTTGTGTTCTAGGAAAAATAGTCCTGAAGAAATGAGAAGAGTTTTATGGCCTTTAAGCATTCATGATACAGAAAATTAAGGAGGGAAACATGCCAATTGTTTGTTCTTTCTTTCTTTCTTTTCTTCTCAGCTATTGTCCACTGTAGGGTGTTTATCACCTTAGCTCTTCAGAGAGGAATCCATTCTAAAACAGTATTTTCCTTGTGATCATCATATTAAAGCCCCAGTCTTGCTCAGGCTACCTCAGCTTTGCCATAAAGTGTCCTATACAATAAGAACAATAAGGAAACTGATAGGTAAGACAAGGAAGGATTAATACTAAACAAAGCAATACAAAGCATGAATAATCTGAGTCATCCTTTAAAATGTGTGTGTAGTAGAACAAAATAGCTCAATCCTCTGCTAATAACATACAATGTTTTCAGTACAACAGCACTTAGGAGATACTTATGCCCAGTTAATTCCCTGGGACACAATGAGCACTGCATCTGCCTTGTATTTTAGGCAATTTCTCAAAGCCTTAATAACATGTTTAGTAACTGACTAGTTATTACTTAAACTAAAGAGGTGGGTTAAAGAACCTGAGGACATTCCTAATAAGGAGAATAGTGGGAATTGAGGAAAAATAAACCCAAAGAGCTTCTATGTAACCATCTTGTATGGACATCTCATGAACATTTAGTTTTCATTACTACACAGTTACTGTACTTTTATCTTGGAGACAACTTTGAAAAAGCACCAAGTTAATTCCTCTTACCAACAGCTGCAGCTCCTTTCACTGTCAACTTTATAGCAGATCTTTGTGTGCTAGAAACTGAGGCAGGAGAGATTTCCCTTTATTTTATCCACCAGTACATCTTCTGACCCTACCACTCACTTCCCGAGGCTGGCAGCTTGGGAAGACTATGTCTAGGACACCATCTTGTTATAGAGTCTTAGCCTCCTTCATTTCATAGCTTCCTAATGATTTACTTTACTTCACTTTTGCCTTTCTTTAAATTTCCACAAAATTATTTTCTTTTATTCATGTGTCACTTGTTTAAATTTAAACAGAATTACTATGTTCTATTAAAACAGCCAATGAGAATGCGACTATCATGTTTCAATATCTTTCACCATGCTTATGGTTATTTCTCCATTAGTTTTCATTGCATGATTATCCTGTTAAGTCCCTGTGTACCATGGACAAGAATTTTAAAATGGCCTATTAGGCCTTTACCATTATCTTATAAATTTTTCATCAAAACATGGATGTTGAAGATATTGGAAACTTTCCTTTCAGTGCAATAAGTTGATTGTCAGGCTGTGTCTTTAAATAAAAGTGATTGTGTCTAGATTTATTTGGGGGTGGGGGTGGTGGTATAGTAATTATTTTTTATTACTTTATTTTAAAGGATAAGCATGGATTGCTTTAAGATCTGTGCTTCAACACTTTGTGAGAAAATTGCTTCATGCAGAAACATTATTTTTGACATTTAGTTGGGGGGTTGCCTTTTTTAATGCACTCAAGAATGTACTTGTTCTCAACCAGTCAAGTTTCAATTTTGAAAATATCACTCTATTGATTCACCAGAACATCTGATTCAAGCAAAAACTGAGGAGATCATTAATGCTGTGTTATAGGAAGGAAAATACACCTCTTGGATTAGGGATATGACGGATCTTCATTCATTACAGCATGAACAAAAGGCTAACAAAACCAGTAACGGAACAGAGGTGACCACTGAGCCTGTGAATACAGGGGTCCACCTCCCAAAGCTGTCTCCTCACAAAGAAGCAGAAGGAAGAGAGAGCAACTAGCATAGCTGCAATTTTACATCACCAAAAGTTGTTGAGAGAGAATTTTCCCACCTGAATGAAATGCTTTGCACAGAGTGCTGGCTCTGGCTTTGATAGGTGTTGGGCCATGGGCCATTGCCCATGTTGTGATATAATGACTATGTCAACATGATGACACAAATATCTCACCAAAGATGAGCTGTCTTTGAATCATTTCACCAGTCTCTAAAGTACATACCTAATTTTCACCATCATTTGTTTCCATCTTGTTCTATTTTTTTAAGACCCCCATGTTTAATACAGACAGAATAAACTGAACTGCTGCTTTCAGATTTCATGTCACTTATGCCATTTTGTCAATTTGCCACAAACTAAAATGTCGGTCCTTTTTTTTCTTTAGAGAAAATTTTCAGTATTTAAGGGTCTACACCATCACTAAGTTGACTAATTGAGGACAATGTTCCCCACCTTTTGCTTGTGAAGCTGAAGGTGGGAACGTGAGCATGGCTAATAAGTTACCATTCACTAAGCAGCATCACATATATCAGAAGCACTGGGTTTAATGACAGCTAAAACAGAGTTTTCAGGCAGATTTGTAACCAGAGCAAGGGAACTACCTGCTTCAACTGTTTCTTGGTGGAAGACTAGAGGTGAAAATGTCAAGTGTATGCTATGGTTCATGCCATTCCCCTTCATGGTTAAAAATATCCCAGGCACCAGGCCACATTTCAAATCCATAGCCAAGTACAGTGTCAGTCAGCCCTTGACTTCATGCCAGTGAGCAGCTGCATATTTTGGACTTTGGTGAAAACTGTGAAGCCAATGCACCTATCCTGACATACAAAAGATCGAAGAAAGGAAAAAAGTATGTCACTTGAAATAGTGAAATGGAACATATAATTCACTTGTGTAGGCCATTAAAATTGAGAATTTACATTACTTTTTAGCCTGAGTCAATGTTTGACTCAATTACAAATGGATTAAGAATTTAAAGTTTCAGCCTAGCCATAACCTTTTGAGGTTGATGCAGAGGTTCCATAACACTCAGTGTTAGTAAGACCTTAGCAAGAACATGATCACAGTACACAATTACACAAAGTGATTTACAATTAAACTGATAAGTCACTTGCTTGTTTGTCTTATCTTTTTTTTTCCTCACATAATGAACTACCTTCAAATGTACTTACTTAAGTATATTTTATACATACAAGTGTTTAACTGCTATTTTATATCTTTGAATGTCATTCTTTTGTTAGGTTATAAATTAATAATTTAGAGTCAGTAGAACAAGTAACAGTTGCCTAACTAGGTTGATTTCAGAGACAAAAATAATTCTATTCCTCAGCTCTGTAGAAAGAATAACATAAACATGAAAACTCTGCTGGGAAGGTTAGACTCAGCTGCTCTGACTTATGTTCTTACTATAAATTATGTAGTATTTTACAGCTGGAAACCAAGGAAAAAAGCCCATATTCTGATACTATCTTGAGGAAAATGTAAATTCATGGCCACCTTTCTTTGTATGTGCTTAAAGAGAGCTTTGGGTTTTTCTTTGATTTGGGGTTTCAGAGTATGTGGACCTGAACATCCCAGCAGCACTTTAAAAATGTGTGAAATTAGAGTGTAGATAGTACAAAAGAGAGCATTTCAACTTCAATAACAGAATATTCCTGAAAAAGGTATTTGATTTAGGAAAATATGCAAAAAATAATCTTTTACAGCTGGTAGAATCCATGTGAGAAAGAAACGACACATTTAAGAAATTAAGATAAATGACGAAGAGTAACTTTCTACATAAAGAGACCAGAATAGGCAGAGTTAAGGACACTCTAAGCCCATCCAAGTAAACTTAGGAGTCAAGGAGGCTTTGTAAAGATTTAAAAACAAAGATTAAAAAAATGAGTGAGATGTCAGAAAAGAGTGAAATCCAGTGATACAGCCTGAGTAAAAAACTGGCCCATTGAGAAAGAGTTTGCATACAAATATAGCTGATCCAATATTTCCCAGGTTTCACTCTTAAGGATTTTAGTATAGTCACATTTTCTTCAATAATATAAGTAATCTTATCGCTGACATTGCCTTTGTTAGCCCAGAAAATGGACATAAATGCATATTCCAAAAATAATCAGGACTAAATCCTTGAATTATCTCCTTTCAACTTTCTGCCTATGAAATTCATGCCAGGACCATAAATAATTGAACAAGAAAGACTTACACCCTGGACTCCTGAGACTGGCTGAGCAACACCACTGAGGTTCTTAGAAAGTAATGACCAGAAGAGGAGCAAAACAAGCCATGATGTTTAGTGACTCTCCCTAGATCACTCTCCTTTGGGCATGGCACATAGGCCAGTAAAATCACATTCTGCTAAAGCTAAGACACAATCTAGCGCAAACTAAAAGACCTCCTGAATTGCTGTATTTGAGGCTTTTTTGGTAAGATTTTTTTTTATGCAAGATTAAGTCCTATTAAAATATCTACAGAGAAGAACACTAGGAAATGTATCATATACATCAAAAAATCAAGAGAAGTATGTTAAAAATGCTGGGGAGAACCTAGTGTTAAAAGTACACCAAATGACAAAAATGTAAAAGACATTTAAATCCATTTATGTGGAAATTCTAGTTTGATACAGAAGCCAAAATCAAGTCTAGTCAAGCAGTCAACCCTGTTTTACAGGATTTTTCTTTATTTTCCTTAATCTGCAAAGAATTTTAAAGCCTCAAGTTTTACCAGCATCCAAATGAGAGAGGCAGATCTTGACAACGTGGACAAATATTAGAGATGGATGAAATAGTTAAGACAACACAGGGATCAGCCCAAACTTTCACGAAAAAAGCAGATGGAAATTTATGATAATTGAATGTGTACTGTTAATTTTAGGTTTTTCTACAGTTTCATGCATATCTGAACTAATTCCTGAATCTGGGGCTAGAAGAGATGGTGTAAAAATGACTAAGACAACATTAATATTTTCAGTGGGAATGGAAGATGATTGCATGAATGTTTTTACATATGCCTTTTTTTTCTCATGGGATTTCCAGTACAGCTATTTTTAAGCAACAGGGAGTTTGGCTAACTTGGAAATAAAATATGAACAAACATTCAGATTTTGGAGGGCTGGATTTAACCTCTTCACCCTTCCTTTTTTGCTTTTAATGTCTATCTAGCTACATGAATAACCATCAGAAAAAGAAAGGGAGAGGGAAAGAAGAAAGAATTTCACATTCCTATATTTCAGCCAGCACATTCCTTGGGAGCATAAGTGAGCTGGTTCAAAAAATGCAGACTTTGGAATTTATGTGATTTTGGTATGTGTAGCAATGTATTTTGGATGCATTAATAAAAGTGGTTAAAGAATGTGCACCTTTTTGGCGGGGTTAGTTTAATCTATTTAACTCTTCAAATTTCAACATGTTTTTTTCATATATTACTCTGAAATAAAAGTCACATAGAAGCATCTATAAACATCAAGTCATGCTGCTGTTCATGCGTCTGTCAGTGGGAAGTGGCAATGCACATAATACAAGACATGTAATGCATGGAAGATAAGATAGTGTGATGCCTGAGAAATAGGGTTAAGAGCCAGGAGCCTTCAGTACAGTTCTCAGCTCTGCCACAAATGTCCTTGTGACTTTGATAAAAAACCTCTCTCAGCTTCATCTGTAAATGCTTCTCTTTCTCACAGGGTTGCTGTCAGCTCAAATTAATATACAGATGTCAGGCATTTTTCCATCCCTTCACAGAAGGCACCATAAAACATAGTCTATTCCATTTGTCCTGGGATGAAAAGCGTACAAAGAGAAGGAAAATCTGTGAAACAGATTAACACCACCCCCTAACACCCCCAACAAAAAACATAAACCCAAATGTTATGGGCCACCTACCCTCCTTCAGTCTGACCTGCTGACTCTCTGCAACCCTTTCACATGCGCTGGAATTCAGCCCTTTCTCTTTCATTCTGTATTCTCCTTTCCCACCCTTCCTACTGTTCCTACCTGTACAGCTGCTAAAGTTTTAAGTGCCTCACATTTACCAGATTAAGTTAGTTTAATCGTAGGTCTTTTAACTGTTCATGCACTCATTTCAGTGATCATTGGTAATGTTCCATTGCAGAAGGCAAACCTGCAGCCAGAAAAAAATCTACATTTCTTCTCCTACAAGCTTGCACCAGCTTTTCTGGCCAATATCCATTAAGACAGCTGAGCAAGTAAGAAAAAGGAGTCCATTTAGGATTATTCATGATATTTAAAACAACCCTGTAAAATAATACAATCCCTACTTATAAGTCTACATATAGTAGTCCGAAAATATTTTGCAGTAGATCATGTATTTTTATTTTCTTTGCACATGGCTGACCTTTCATGTTAAAATTGACCAGGATTAAGTTCAGTGTCCATTTCAATTCTGTGTTATGTCTTTGATTGGTTATATACAATATATGTAAAAAAGGAAGCCTCAGGAGTCAGCCCTTGGCTAAAACTCATTGAATTTTCTGAATGTAAATCGATACAGGAAACATAGAGTCCAATCAGGTTGGGGAGGTTGCATTGCTGAAAAAAACTATAGATAGAAAAGGGAAAGACTGATAAATTTTGAGTCCAAAAAGTAATTTGAGCTTTCTGTGTCATGGTACCCAGAGATCAGTAATTTATTCATTGTTTCTCTGTTTAAATAGGAGGAAAGTAGTATCCTTTTAGAAAGGTATCAGTTAAAATCCTCATATTTCCATAGATAAATTGGTCACACTATTTAAAATCAATAGTTCACATCTTGTCTGAATGTGTCTCCAAACATTGGTCTTGTTATGTCTTTTTATGGTACAATAAACTGTTTTTTGCTACCAGAAAGCCTTACACGTGCAGAGACTTTGAAACTGCAACCAAGAAATTTCTTCTCTTTCTGAATTTCCTCTTGGCTAATCCAAGGAGACTGAACTTCTTGGTTTATCACTACAAGGCATACTTTCCAGATGCTAGACTCATTCTTGTTGCCTTTTCAGAAATATTTCCAAATTTTTTTACATGTAAAGATTTTCTTATACCCTATTTCTCTCTTAAGAGTACTCTGTAGCTGTGTACTGTTCCCTAGGCTATGAAATGCAAAGTTCTTTTTGAGGCACTTACATCCCTGAATATAATATGATAAAATGGTTACGTCGGAGTGTTTTTAAGGCTTGTGTGCGTTACTGCTGAGGAATCTCTGGTGATCGTCTTGTCCAACCCCCACACCAAGGCAGGGTCATGTAATTAGTTTCTCTATCCATGGAACATATTCACTGATCAAATTTACATCAATGAGGATTTTTATGTTGAAAATTGCAGAGAATGCAATTATAAAAGCATAATAATAGACTAGAGCAATATGAGGCATAACACATATTCTGTGTGGTAGCTGATCATAGTCAGTAAAAAAATTGTCCCTTTTCATTTCTGAACTGGTTAGCTGCAATAATTATAATAATTAATTATCAAATTAATTGTAGGTAGTTTATTTTGGCATAAAACCTGATGTGAAGACTCATTCATTTTATGAAAATGCAGGATGACAGAGAAGTTGAAAGAGAAAAAACCATTTTACTCACATGGTTACTGATTCAAAGAGGCCAGCTGGCAGCATTTTCTTTAACATTGTCAATCAGACATTGAGCTGAATTTTCTAAACTTGGCCTCCCAGTTATGGTCACAAAATATAAACACAAAAGCACCTCTGCATGGTAGAAAATAACTGTGCTCACAGCAAACAGATTTCACTATGCAAAATGGAATAAAAACACAACTAAATGCCGTATAAGGAAAGAACAAAGTTAGAAAATTAAAGGAATGAAAAACTGGGAGGTTGTATGTACATTGTGCATTTCTTAATAATAATATTTTATTAATATTAATTCGTTTTCAGGTTACTGCTTCATTTTGTAAAGATGGATTTTGATTTTCACATACATGCCATAATTGGCTCCAATTTTATTTATTACTATTCTATAGTGTATATTTTTGTTTGGAATCCAAGATACATGTGACAGAATTTCTTACTTTACTTATTCAGTCACACCCTAACTAATAGTAGTTTTAACATAGCCTTTAGCTAACATAAAAGTAGCTTTATATTCCTCCGTATACCTAAACAACATTATGTTCAACTTGGCAATATAAGCTTGCTGAGATAAGAAAGAGGCATTTCTTATATACAGGTGCCTAGCCCCAGAAGTGGGTTAGGAGGTCTTCCTGACACAGGGTACATTATTGGAAGCCAAATAATTTTTTTAATGCATTGGAAAAGTCATGCAAAAAGAATAAGAAAAAATGTTCACAATAAAGTACTTGAAGTCAAAGAACTAACTGGGGGTTTTGAGTTTTTCCAGTTCTAAAATTGATGTCAATACTTACTTTCACCATTCAGTCACAGGTCAGGAGAGCAAAAATGGTTTTTCCCGAGAAACTAGTAAGACCTGAGAAGACATTCAATCTGTGCGTAGCAGTTTCAGTCAGAGTGTTTAAGCTCCAGGGTGTGAACTATCTGAACCATTTCTAACTTCACTTTTGTTGTGCTGGGGGACCAGAACACTCAATGTCCAAGAAGATACTCTGAGTTTGTTAAAGGCAGGCATTTGCAAAAAAAACCAAACAAACCCAAACCCCTTGTACTAAATGTTTGATATTTATTTATTAATTTATTTATTTGGATTTTTCATTTGGAGATTCATTTTTTGCTTTCTATCCTTTTTACCTCTCTTCCAATTTTTCAAAACAAGTGAGTTATTATAACAGAGCCTGCTGAAAGACATCTTTTGTAGACAGAAGAACTCATTTTTACTGAAATGTTCTTTGGTCAAGCTGTTGCCTGCAGGCACCTTTCCAGAATGCAAACTGCCGTGCTTTTAGGGTGACAGACATTCTCCATGCTGCTGTCACAGAAAGGGAGAGAAGGCTGACCATCAGATTCTGTTCTCCCCTTGCATCCTTCCCATCCCACTCCAACACACCTTCAGAGCTTTTTCTACAAGACAGGACCAGATGACCCAACAGACGACCTATATTTTACTGATTCTCCCCAGTAGTGATGTTCTGTGTGCTTGGCAAAAATGGAAGGCACATATCATGGAACATGTGAGCATTGCCAGGAATGTGCAGCCAGGACAGTTTCTTCCAGCTAAAACACAGTAAAATTTAACATAAAACAAACTGGATACATTCATCTTCAAATACTGTTTACCATAGTCTAAAATCTCCTGGACTTAATCCAGTGCATGCCCTACAATGAACCATAGGTTAAGTCTACTAATCCCTTCATTACGTATTTGCATATTGAAGGCTCCAATCAGTCTTGCCTCCATTTCTTAAAATAATAATGTGCTGGCTGCCTAACAAACTGTTTGACATAAGTAGGATTTTTCCTTCTGTAATCCATTGAGTTTAGTGTATAACCTAATTGCAGATCTTACATTGTTCATATTCAGAATTTTCAAGCTTACAACCTAAACGCAGGTTCTTTAAATACAAGTTTAAGACAACTAAACATACTGACTGCTTTTAGAACTACAAAGTTATTCAATCCTAGTCATTTAGCAATTTACAGGTGATCAGTATCTTTGCTTATATTTCTGTTTAAAAAATGAACATCTAAGCATCTTATTCAATACATCCATTACATGTGACCAGAGACTGAAGTTTTGAAAGACTCCATTTTAATCATAGAACATCTCCATCCTCCAGCAACTTTGTATTCTGTATGTATTTAACAATTAATAATCAGAGTTTATTGGAATCTGTAAAGAAGATAATGGAATACCAGTTTTTACCAGCTGTAAATGGTGGGCCTGCTTTCAGATACTTTCCTGACCATGTGAAAAATTTAAACATGCCAATTAGAATTTTTCTACCTGACAGATTTCAATCTTCTCTTTTGATTTCTCTTATCTTCTTGTGAAACCTCTGTAGAAAACGCTTGCTGTGAGGTTATCAGAAGGGTCTTTGTGTGCTGGAGTTATCAGAGTAACAATAAAAACCTACATGCACCCACACAAAATAATTGAAGTGAAAAAAGAAAAAAAAGCTACAGAACACTCATTGAAGCTTCATGATCAGCAACACATTGTTTTTGTTTTAATCTTATTCCATTCCTGATACGGTATTCCCTGTAAAGTGTTCAAGTATTAGCACAGGAAGAAAACAGGAGAATGACATGTGTTTACAGGTCTTTAATCTGAATTAAGTTCATATGTTTCTATAAATGCTGAGGTAGTAATAATTTCAATTGGAACTTGGCATCTCATCCATCTTTTCCCCCCTCTGTTTCGGGAAATGGACCTTATTAAGATGACATTTCCATGCACTAATATATGACACAACATGCAAAATCACCAGGAAAACTGAAAGGGAGAGAGACTAGAAGGAACTGCTGGTGTAAAACAGCTTTAAAAGTGAATGTGCAAACTCAGACACTGGTAGGTTTTGGAATGGGTACCCTGTCTTATATTTCAAAGGGCTTAGTGCCCTTTGCCCAACCAAAAGCTAGTGCCAAGTGCTAGAGCAAGGGAAAGGAAATGCTAACCTGCGTCAGAAAAGAGAAAAACACAGGTTTAAGAAAGCAAGACAAAAGGGGAAAGGAAGAAGAAAACCACATAATTTCTTGATTTTACTCAGAAAAAAAAATACATAGTCCACCGTACTTTGTGCAAAAAGAAATACACTGATGGTTTTTCTATCATGATCTTTATCACAAGAGATAAAAAAGCAAGAGAGATAAAAGTCAAAAAAGCAAGATAGATAAAATACCACTCAAAACCCAAGGTAAGGACTTCCAAAGAATGCCTCAGGTAGAATGGGCCTTTATGTCAGCTGTAACCCACAAATGCCTGGCAGTTTGCTTTAGCTGATGTTTGGTGACTAACAGTGGTAATAAATAACTAGGCAACCATAACCACACGGCAACTTCCACATAACTAATAAACATTTTACCAAGCTCAAGAGGAAATCTAAAGGGAAAAGAACTACTTATGTCATGAATAACTAGAAATCCTATCTTGTTTACCCTGTGTGTTTTTCCAGGCACTATGTGTCTTCTATGTTGTCTCTTGCATAACATCAAGAAAACTGTTGGCAGTTTTACAAATAGAGATAATATTAAGTTGAACCAAAGATTTTCATAGATAAGGTGCTTTGCTAACAGTAATGGTCTCTCCAAAGACAAAGGACCTGCTGGTAATCAAAAGAACAGAGGATTTAATCCTCATGTACCTATTTAGTATTGATTACGAACAGCAAAGTTTTTAAAAGGCCTGCTTTTAAAATAATATTCTGGTCAGCAACAGGAATTTCAAGTGGCACAGAACCCTGGTGGTACAAAGGGGAATAGGTACATGCATTTTCCCTAGCAAGCTGTATTTCAGATGTGGATTAGTTGCCTGTGTATATTCATAGGGAGGAAGGGAAAAAGGGTCATGAGATGAGTTCAGATCCTATGGATCTGACAGTGGGCTATAATCCTAATTTTTATTTGTTGGTAAAGGATATTTGGGCAAGTTTCTTTTTTTTTTCTTTGGGTTCTGCTACAATATTTGGCAACTGCTCTCAATTATGTGGCCTGTGAAGCTTTCAGAAATAAATATAGAGAGCAGCTCAATTTAAATCTGATAAATTTTAAGTTTTGTTTTAACACTAATCTTCTGCTTCAGCAGGAACTTAGGCTGAAATGAGAAGCATGATATATATGGCAAGGTCTAGATGATTAGCATGGGTTTCAATACTGATATTAGTGGAGGGTTTAAAGGAGGACAGGACTGAAATATTGAAAAGAGTATATTCATGCAATTACACCTGAGAGAGCAGAGTACAATCTTCAAATGGTTTTATTGCTACTGTATTTGATGGATGCAGCTTGGATGCCTGCCTTTTCTCTCTTCCTCCTCCTTCATGTCTCCTGCTCAGTGTGTTAGTCTCTGTTAAACATATTTTATGCTCATTGATGTTCTTTTCATATTGTGTAGTCATGGTATCTTGTAACTCTTGTGTCCAATATAGGAGAAATAATTCCCTTGGGCTTCATTGTGCCTGAATCACCATTTAAGATTTTGCCCTAAATTAACAGAATTATTCAGAAACTGAATGTCAATGGCATCTCTTCAATTGTTAAAGAGGAAAGCCACATTCATACTGAATTTGAATGAATTTTGGTTTCAATGTGAATTTCAGGCCTGATCTCTTACCAAAGAGGGAGTACATGAAAAGTCTGTGTAAAAAATTCTCTGTCTCTGAGAATAAATTTAACCTAACTTTATTAACCCTTGTCTACATCTGTCTCCATAAAAAATACAATATTCTTTGATTTACATGGCTGCATATTAAAACAGTACATTTGAAGCTATTACAATGTCACAGACAGTTAATGAAGAATCAGGTTGTCAAGCATAAATATGTGATTCAGGAGACATTAAATGTATCCATGATTCAAGTCGTAACACTCCAGACCTGGTCAATTCACTTGTTCTGTTTTCTTTTTGAACACCAAAGAAAGCCTTTGAACATCTCATTCACTTTGCTTGTATGGAGAGAAACACTGAACACAAATAGGATATTATTTGTAAATGCCAACATGGGTCAGTAATTTCAGACAACTGAAAGCATTGAATTAAAGTCACTTTAAAGCATGTCATGTCATGTCATGTTAGAAAGTAAACTTACCAATTGCAATGTTTTCCAAATAGTTTCAACAAACAGCATTGCACAGGAACACAAATATCCAAGGCTTCTGTGCTGCATTTTCCAAACAAAATTGCAGACATCTAATTTTTAATGGTCAAAAAGGCTCATCTAAAGTCAGCTGAAATATATATATAATATAAATTTTTTACCCCTCTTTCATGGCATAATTCTCAACTGTAGGGGATGCCTTTAGATTGAGCGATGTCAGGAGCCGAATACCACTAAATAATAGAGTCCTGTTCCAAACAATGGAATAAAGATTTTCGGAAACACATCCTTTAAATCTGTACTACACCTTACTTGACTTGCACAGCACATAGTTTCATTGATTTTGAAAATCAGCAGGTTTACTGGTGCAGCAAGATATACAGAGCCCAACAGCACAGACACACCATATTACCAAATGCATGGACAAACCTGTACCTCAGGAACTTAGGACTGTTTCACTACCCTTAAGTACTGCAGTATAGAGGAACTGCTATGCAGTAAATGCATGCCCTCACACAAAATGGTCTTACACAAAGTTTTTTAAAAGAAGTAGTATTAGATTTTAAAATAATGAAAGAGTTAATCCTGTCAATGTAAATATTCAGAAAAATCCAAAGATCTGATAAGAAGCCTATAATAATGGCTGAGGATTTTACATTTCATTTGCTTGAATACTAGAGATTCAAAGAAAGATGAGGTAATGATACCCTTGAGATTACAGAAGGGTTTTTTTTCCCTATGAAAAATTCATAATTGCATAGAAGTTATGAATGAATGAAAACTGGAAAAGCTACAAAAGAGTTTTGATTTTTAGAAGCATGATTATCTGCACTGATGGATCAGGAGCAGTTTTCCATCAAGTCGCAGAAGCAGCCAGCATGAAGAAGTATGCACCGAGGCAAAATCGGTCAGTCATAATTTAGAATTCAGTGATATGCTGAGCTAAAATAAAATAGTTTTTAAAAAGCTTTGAATAAAATTATGCAAGAATCAGATCCTCAGCTGCTATAAATGAGACTCCACGTGGAGCAATGTGTTCAATCCTGGGACCTTCAAAATAAGAAGGATGTGGACCTCCTGGAACCAGTCCAGAGGAGGCCACAAAGATGATCAGAGGGCTGGAGCACCTCTGAAGACAGGCTAAGACAGTTGGAGTTGTTCAGTCTGGAGAAGAGAAGGAACCAGGGAGATCTCACAGGATTTTCCAGCCTAAGAAAGCTGGAAAGGGAATTTTTACAAGGGTATGTGGTGATAAGACATAGGGTAATGCCTTTAAACTGAAAGAGGGTAGGATTATATGAGATATTAGGAAGAAATTTTTTACTGTGAGTGTGGTGAGGCACTGAAACAGGTTGTCCAGAGAAGTTATGGGTGTACCATCCCTATCAGTGTTCAAGGCCACGTTGGATGGGGTTTCAAGCAACCAGGTCTGGTGGAGTGTGTGCCTGCCCATGGCAGGGGGTTTGGAACTAGATGATCTTTAAGGTCCCTTCTAAGTCATACCATTCTATGATTACATGAATTCTAGGCAGATCTTGGAATTATGTGAAGGTCTCCCAGCTGAAGATGTTCTTCAAACTAGAATCAACTGGCCATATGGTCCATTGATTGATTTTTCAGATGGTGGAATGGCAAGACTGTGTGACAAAGTAATAAACTAATTGTTTTTTCCTTGTTCTGACTATCATATGATTTGAAGCATTATTGAAGGTGTCTAATGATCTTGCATTTTTCTGAAACAGAGCTGGAAATAGACCTGTAATATAAACTCAAATTCTGTGACATCATGTGTGTGTTTTTAGTAAATAGACACATGGCTTAGGGTTAGGGTTAGAGTTAGGGTTAGGGTTAGGGTTAGGGTTAGGGTTAGGGTAGGGATAGGGATAGGGATAGGGATAGGATTATAAAGAGCACTGAGGTGAGAAGCCTAGGAAACTTTCCTCATCATATGAATCCAGTTACCAGGAAGCCCCCTTAATGAAAAGTACAACTAGAATCTGGCACTTCTGTCTTAAAAATTATCTCTTTGTAGTCCCTGATTATCAATGCATGGACTGATGCATTCAATTTTCTAAAGAACTAGATAATATATGACTTTTAATTTGACTAAGTCAATCGCCTGAAGAACAGAGTCCTGCGGTGCATCTGAAAATCAAGCAAACAAAACCACAACAAAAAATCTATACCTAGCATTAAAATGGAATTTGTAAAAGCTTTTGATGGTTTAATTGAATCTCTGCCTATTTCCAGAATAACATCAATTATCCTGTGAATCATCTGACTTCATTTAATGCTGTTGTAGTCCATATATCATTGAGACTGTGACCTCCGTTGTTATGACATCAGACACCATCAGTCAGGCAGCCAGGAGACCTACATGCTTGTACATGATCTTTTACAACATATATTTTTGCTAGATGTTAATGATTTTCAAGCAAGGAAAGTATCCTAGCATTTCACAATCATCTTTCTTTAAAGGTTAGAAAGAATTGTGTAGAACACATTTTCTTTTAGTTCAGATTTATTATATTTGACTTTTTATATTGTCAGTCAGTGGAATATTGTTATAAAAATCATCAGGAAGGCATATTTGGGCATAACATATATTTCATTTCACCCATGAAAGGAAAAAAAGTTTTTTAAGCTTGAAGAGCAAAGATGTCTCAGACATTAGGAAGTTCTAGAAATAAGGTTAGGGTTAGGGTTAGGGGTAGGGTTAGGGTTAGGGTTAGGGTTAGGGTTAGGGTTAGGGTTAGGGTTAGGGTTAGGGTTAGGGTTAGGGTCTGTCAGGAGAGATGTAAGGGTCTTAGTTTGAGACGATTTAAAGGAGAACACTCTGGCATGATTTGTCTACTCTAAGGGTTCCAACAATCCCTTTCCACCAATAAGAAGTGAATACTTCTTATTGAATAAATGAAAGTCAAAAAACCATCAGTTTATTAACAAAAAGAATGCCACTAGGCAGGAGGGGGGAAAAAGCAAGTAAGTGCTAGATATCCTATTGTTAGACCTCACCACTCCACTGGAACAAAGAGATACCTGATCAATTACGTCTGCACTCTACATTTCTCAAACACATGAACATGCCATTTCATAAGTGCGTATTAGAAATTAAAGGACGTCAGAATTGGGTGACTAAAAATGTTAATTCAATTACAAGAGGTTTTGGCACTCTTCTTGCTCCAGATGTCTCTTTTAAGTTAAATATTGGGCTTCTTCCAATAGAAATTTTTGCAGTTTCTTTGGTGGAAAATTGAATGATGCAATGTTCTGATTGTTTCCAGATGTTTTATTGATTGCTAGGTAGGTAGGCACTGTAGGCAAATAGCAGAAATCACAGAAATTAATGTAACAGAAAAAGGCCATACAAGCAGATATATTCTAGAAATTCTTTGTTTGTAGCACATTATCTGTAATGAACTAAATACAATTATCTGGTAAAACAGAAGACATATTCCTGAAATGACAAAACCTGTTTTTAATTCATATACAGTGAGCCATTAATAAAGCAGTTTTTTCTATTATGAAAATATCTAATATATGTCAACTAACTATTTAGAGGCAGCTGTTAGAAACAACTTTCCCCCTCCATACCAGCCTGCTCAGTAGGTATGTTTGGAGACCATCAGCTTCAGCCTCCTCTCTGGCATGTTTCTGAACTTTGAAGGCTGTCTATCCACATGGATTATTTCTGCGGTCTGGGAAGGATTAGAAGATGAGGAGAAGCTCTTTTGCAGTTTCCATCTCCTACATCAGTTTGGTGGCAATCTCAGTTTAACTGTTGATGTGGCAGATATTCAGGTCTTCATGCTCTCATATAATTTTTGAAGTCTTTGGAAAGGCTTAGACTCTTGATTCAGCTAAATTCTGAAAAGCCTCACATCCATGACTGTCATTTGTCCAAGTCTTGCAAATTCCTTTTTATATGCCTTTTTGTATAGATTCAAGTTATGAATCTGTTTCTTCTTCCATTTTTAAGATTTTCCCAGAGTCTCCAGAATCCTCCCCTTCATTCTTTTACCAAGGCTACACCTTTATCTCAGATGCAGTAATCAAAAATACTGATTAGGACAGAAGTCTATTTATGGCATATAAACATAGAAATTTTAGTTGACCTATTCAAGTCATCCTTCTTTGCATGTTTTTTGACTTTCTATCCCTTCAGCATGTTGAAGTATCTAAAGGCAATAATAAAGTCTTATCTTGCATTCAGCAAAGTTTAGATCTTTTATCAGTGCTGGAGGTAACAAAGCGTATGGGAATACCATTTTTGTGATACAGTAGAGTTCAGTTACAAATTCTGGCTTCCTTTTGCCTAGAAATGGGCATCCATGTAGCTGTTAACACTTAATTTCCTCATCCATCATCAGATACTGTCATGTTTTCTTGTGTTGCAAAGAGTGCATACAGCCATCTCTCATTTTTAAAAACAATTATTTCAATGAAAGAAGGACTCTTGAATCCTAATGATAGGGCTATAACAAGCAATTAGAAAAAGATAAACCACTGCTTCTTAATTAATTTCTAACTAATGATTGTTTGGCCTCAGGTTTTTCACAATTCACAGCACCACAACATATATATTGTACAATTCCTTATGGCATATCTTCTGTTACAGAACTGACATATATATGGATGTATTGGATTTCCATGGCCTGGTTTTTGGTAGCAGGGGGGCCACAGAGGTGGCTTCTATGAGAAGCTGCTAGAAGCTTCCTCCACGTCCAGCAGAGCCAACCCCTAGTGGCTCCCAACACAAATGTGCTGCTGGCCAAGGCTGGGCCAATTAGAAATGGTGTCAATGCCTCTTCGGTAACAGATTTAAGAAGAAGGGGAAAAAAAAGTTATTTCCACACCTCTAATTGTGGCCAAAGAAGAGCAGAGTAAGAACATGAGAGGAACAACTTTGCAGACATCAAGGTCAGTGAAGAAGGAGGGGGAAGAGGTGCTCCAGGCACAGGAGCCGAGATTGCTCTGCAGCCCATGGTGCAGCCTGTGGTGAAGAACATGGAGAAGCAGTTGTGCCCCTGCAGCCCATAGAGGTCCACAGAGATGCAGAGACCCACCTTCAGCTCGTAGAGGAGCCCACACTTGAGTGGGTGGATGCCTTGAGGAGGCCTCATGCATCCTGTGGGAGGCCTGTGGAGAGAGGAATCCCCACTGGACTGTGGGAGTCCAGCCCCTGGAAGTGGCAGCAGCCAATTACGTGGACTCCTCNCAGCCTAGGAACGCAAGGCAACACTGGACTAGCTTTGAAGGACTGCACCCCCTGGAAGAGTGACCCACACTGCAGCAGTTTTGGGAGGACTGCCCATGTGATGGACTCAAAATGCAGCAATTCACAGAGAGCTGTTGCTTCTGAGGTGCAGCCACATCAGAGAAGTTCATGGAGAACTCCTGTGGGAGGGACCCCATGGTACAGCAGGGGAAGGACTCCTCTCCCTGAGCAGTAGGAAAAATCATGAGTGATGAACTGACCATAACCCCCATTCTCTGTCTCCTTGTGCTGCTGGAGTAGGAGATAGAACTGGGAAGTAAGGGGGAGGGGTTTTTTAAGGGCTTATTTTATTTCTCATTATCCTACTTTGATTTTGTTAGTAATAAATTCACTTTGTATCTCTAATTAGAGCCTGTTTTGCTCATGATGGTATTTGATGAGTGATCTCTCACGGCCCTTATCTCAACCCATGAATCCCTCATTATATTTTCTCCCTCCTGTCTGGCTGTGGAGGGGAGCAATAGAGCAGCTTTGGTGGGTGCATGGCATCCAGCCAGAATCAACCTATGGCACTGGATCACACAGAAATAGGAAAGTTTCAACTCTAAAGCAAAATCAGAGATAATGCTACCTTCCGCAATAGACTTTTGTGACTTACCAGAATGAATGGAAAAATAATTCTTTCTCCAAAAAGTAGGATACTTCTGGCTACTCCTCATTTACAGAAACCCAAATACAACAGGGAAGATCGTATGATATGGTATTTAAGTAAAAAAAAAAAAAAAAAAAAAAGGTATTTTAATAAAAAAATCACCAGAGACTGCTTTATTGTGGGATTTTAGTTGTAGACAACAGTGGTTACTGTGGTAGACTTGCACAGTTTAACTCAGTTATCCTTCTAAAAAGGAAATGCAAGATTTGCTATAAGTGTGTCAGTTACAATTAACAATGACAAATAAGTCACTTTTGCAGGAAGGACCCATATTTTCCATCTCCACTGACCCCTTTTTTTACATACTTTTTGATTAAAGGCTGGAAAACTCCATGAGGAGTTTGTCTGTGTTTAGGCACATTGCCTGGGACAAGTATTCTTTTAAAAGTTAATTCTTGAAAAAAGTTTGCTTTTCTTACTGTTATGCATACTCATAATTTTAGGATTTTTTTCATATATTTTTCTTTCCAGGATTCCACCAATTTTCTTGATACTTTGTTATGAAAATTTCCCATAATTTTCAGTAAGAGCTGAATAAATTAACTTTTATTGTCATATGTGCTCACGCTTATTGTTACTACAGATGGATAACTACTGAGATGACTGGAGATGCTTCCTTCTAGCATGCCAAGTGCTGTCTGTTGCTTGATATATAACTTCAAACTCATACTAAACTGCAGACATCACATGGAGGTTCACATTGAGTGTTATTCCACCCCTCATCCATAACATGTTTTAAATTTTATCTATGGAACTGTTAATTTTGCTTCTGAAACCTCCCAGTAGTTTGTTGTCAAGTCCTTATACAACATGAATGGGAGCTTTAGTTACCTAAATGTCAAAATTGTTATTTAGAGTGGAACATGTTAATCATCTTGAGTGCCATCATGCAGCATGTACAGGACAACCAGGGGGTCAGGTCCAGCCACCATTAGTTTATGAGAGGCAGGTCCATCCTGAGCAACCTAACCTCCTCCTGTCCCGGTTTGGGCCAAT
>VZTH01014513.1:58522-119907 GCA_013397815.1 Aleadryas rufinucha | reverse complement strand
AAGGAAGGAAGGAAGGAAACACATTACTGAAATTCTGAACTACTATCCTTTAACAATCAGAAGCAGGCATGAGTGTTTTGCATGATATAGAATCATAGGATGATGACTTGCATTGGAAGAGACCTTAAGGATCATCTAGTTCCAACCCCAATATCCTGTAAGTTTTTGTTACCCCAGGAATCTATAGTCCTTCCAGGAAATGTGCAGAAAGACTTTCAGAGCTTCACTTGGACATAAGTATCAAGTGGGCTCTGCTCCCATTTCAGGGCACATGCACCAGCTGCTTTTTAGGACACTGAGGTAGGATAAATCAAGACACATGCTCTGGGAGCAGTAAAATGAAAAGCTAGATGCTGAGAAAACTGAGGTGCCAAGCAGCAGTTGAAGGGCAATGTACACCGTTGCATTTGCCAGCATGGCCAAGATCTTTCCTTGAAGTAAACAGTCACTCTTGCAAAAACTGCTGTAAAACAGGTGACAGTTGCTATGGTCATGTCCTGGACTGGAACTCAGAGACCTGCCTTCTGTCACACACCTCTTGAAATGCTTGTCTGACCTGTGTTGTAACAAAGGCAATAGGACACCAGAGGATGGAAAGAGACACTCAGAGGAAATATGGAGGCAGTCCTTCCTCCCACCCTGACAATCTGTAAACTGCTTTGTAGGATGTTTATATAACCTGTATTTGTAAAACACCATAGTAAATATTTCTTGTACCTTTCTGGCTCCTTTTTTTATCATGTTATAAAGCTTTTCTTAAACCTTTATTGCCACACTTTAAACCAACCAGTTTCTGTCCTTATAGATGCATAGAGAATTTTCAGTATTTTTCTCTTCCACAATTCAAATCTTGCTTTAACTAAAAACACTCTTTAATAAAGAGCTGGGTCTTGATAAGTTACTCCAGTAGTTCTTTATTTTTCTCATGAAAAAGTATCTGATCTTCTGTAATCAGATGTAGAAAGCTTTTAAACTCTCTCAGCTTCCACTTGTGATTCAATTGCACACAATGATCTGCTTTTCTCATGCCCTTCTTAAGTCTACAGAGAAAATAAACTCTTCAATAGGGCAGCAAAATGGACTCCTGATATTAGAATAGGTCTCTGGTCATGCTTGTGATGCAAACATTAGCAGTGCTCCCTTTTAACCCAGGCTGGGCTGAACAAACACTGTGCAGCTCCCAGCCATTTGAGATGCTGTTGTCAGTCACCGGCATCATGCTGATTACAAGCAGAATCTCAACTGGTACAAACACATGTAACTCCTATCAGACATCACACTCAACAGTTCTTGCTTTCTCTATGAAAATGTGCCTTCTGCCTGCCATTGGCTTTAATCAGCAGCATGTTTGCTTAAATATGTCTGAGGTCTGTAATGGCATATTGAGCAATATGATAGGCATCTCGTAAGACTATCTGATCTCTTAAGGTCTGGGATGGACTGTAACATCCCTGAAGCACTCAGCCTCTTTTAATTAGTGAGTCATTTCTGTCATAGCTACCTACTGAAAGACATATATCCCTTTCTCAAGCTCCTTCCTGTCTTAGCTTATCTGTTTTTGTAATAAAGACTCATCTTAGTTATGGGAGATGCAGACTTCTCATTAAGAAACTTGTAAGAACAGTACCAGTTCATGTTCAGTGAGAGCATACACCCAAAAACTCCTTGTACACTATCTCTAAAACTTCATGTTGTTCCTGTTGCTACAGTAAATAGTTCTTCAGCGGAGGACACTATACTTTAATATATTTATTAACCTGTACGTTTATTATATTTACCATTCTTGTTTTATACATGTATAAAGCCCATTGATTTCTTTGGGAAATTTGACTGTGCAAGCATGGACACTCAAACTGTGATATGAGTAGGATAAATTTGGGTGGGATAGAGTAAATTTTCTTCACAGCAGTTAGTATGGTGAAAACACTGTTGATAACACAGGGATGTTTTGGTTACTGCTGAGCTACACAGTGAGCTACACTACTACTGAGTTACACAAAGTCGAGACCTTTTCTGTCTCTCACAGCACCCCACCAGGGAGGAGGCTGGGGGTGCACAAGCAGCTGGGAGGGGACACGGCTGGGACAGCTGACCCCAACTGACCAAAGGGGCATCCCACATCATGTGGCATCCTGCTCAGTAATAATAGCTGGAGAAGGAAGAATAAAGAGGAGGATTGTTTGGAGGGTTTGAGTTTGTCTTTTTAAGTCACCATTGCACATGATGGGAAGCCTGAGTTCCTGGAGATGGCTGAACACCTGCCTGCCAATGGGAAGTAGTGAATGTATTCTTTGTTTTGGTTGCATACACAGCTTTTGCTTTACCAATTAAACTGTCTTTATGTCAACCCATGAGTTTTCTCACTTTTACTCTTCTGATTCTCTCCTCACCCACCTGGGGAAGTGAGTGAGCAGCTGTGTGATGCTTAGCTACCAACTGATGTTAAACTTCAGCAGTGCTCTGGCACCCAGTGTGAGGCTAGAAACATTCAAGATAATGAGAGATTTGATTGGGATATGCTAAGTTGAATTTGTAGCTGTTATTGCTGTTTAGCCATAAATTGAGAGGCTCCTGTGCTTGCCATGGGGCTTGCTTGCCTCAGTGTGTAGCAGAACGTACTACTTTTTAGTGGCTGCTTTTTGCTCTCACTGCTTGCTGTAGTGTTTGTTGTACTGCTTATCATCTTACTCTACTGTGCCTGGGTACATGTTGATAACAGCAATGGTGATGTGGCTGGGCTGGCGGATGGCCAGGGCATCATTGCTCTTTCTGTCCTGCTGCACTGGACAGGCTGGAAGTACAGTGTGAATGAGTCAAAGGGACTGTAGCCTGTGGTTGAGTCCATGTGGCAGCAGGACACCCCAAAGCATTGGTGGCCATGGATAGGTCCACATCAGAGTAGGTATATCTCAAAATGTCTGTGATGGTGGCTATGTCTGTGCCACAGCTGGTGTACCTCTGAACAGAAGGAGTTAATTGTGATGTTAAACCCTATGGTCTGCTCCAAAAGAATGAAGGATAGAGATTATAACAGAAGTATCTTTAAATGGTTGTAACCTGGGATTTGGGTTGCATCTTTAGGAGTTGCAATGGCTGGAATTGCCTGAACAAATGGAGGAGAAGCCTTATAAGAAGCAGCGCAAATGCAGAAGTGACTCACCTCAAATTATTGGCTTTGGTGCCCAGTAACTCCAAGCAACACACCACATCCCCTGTCCTGAGTGATCACAATTAGAAATGGAGCCCAAAGTCATGGACTAAATTAACTCAATGGACACTTTAAAGATATTTCACAGGGGTGGTCCATTGACTAAGGGAATTATATCTGTGTTCTACATCAGAGGATGGAAAGGAAGATGATGGCTAATGATGATGTATTGGATAGTGTGAGACCTGAGCATTATGTAAATGCTGTGGAATAAGTGGTAGAGAATGTGCTGGTTTTGACTGGAACTGAGTTAATTTTCTTCACTGTACCTGGTATTGGTCTATGTTGGATTTTTGACCAAAACTATGGTGATAACACAGGGATGATTTAGCTCCTGATGAAGAAGTGCTTGCATAGCATCAAGACCTTCTCCGCTTTTCACCGCACCCCACCAGCCTGAAGGCAGCTCTGAGGGGACAGAGATGGGACAGCTGTCCCCAACTGACTAAAGGGATACCCCAAACTGTATGGCAACATGCTCAGCAGTAACATCTGAGGAAAGAAAGGAGAAGGGAGGGATGTTTTGAGTGTTGGCATTTGTCTTCCCAAGTCACTGTTGCATGTGATTGAGCCCTGATTTCCTGGAGATGGCTGAACACCTGCCTGCCCACAGGGAAGTGGTGAATGAATTCCTTGTTTTGCTTTTCTCGTGTGTGCAGCTTCTGCTTTACTTGTTAAACTGTCTCTATCTCAACCCACAAGTTTTCTCACTTTTACTCTTCCGATTCTCCCCCCGTCCCAACGGCATGGGAAGTGAGCGAGCAGCTGTATGGGACTTGGTTTCCAAATGGGTTAAACCATGACAGCAAGAAATGCCATTTGGAGCTCATTAGGCAGACATAGCTTTTATGGCTTCTAAAGCGTTTGCTCTTGCGTTCATACACAATGTGGGGATCGTAACATGTTGTGTTAAAAGTTCTGTTCTTACTTCGTTTTAGACAATGACTGGGCAACTCTCCAAATTATTCCTTATGAAAATTTATTAAATGTAATGGTCTTAAAAGAAAGGTATTGCATGGGGTCAGATAAATGTAAAACAGTTCCACTGGGTACCAGAGCAGTAGGAATAAAAAGTGTGTGAATTAATTTTTCCTTGGCAGTTAACTCTATTCAGTGCAAAATTTGTTCGGGGTTTGTTGCAGAGCTTAAATATTTGACATTCAGATGAAATATATGTTTGTTTTTTCTAAAGCTGTCAGGGGCATGCATGTGTCAGTTTTCATTAAGAATAATTTCCCTCAGGATCTTTGGCTTAAGTTAACCTTCAGACCTCCACCAACCCCTTCCAAACCATCAGGGTTTCTTTTTGTGTGTTGTTCCATGGATAAATGTACCTGCCAAAACCTAAGAGCTTCAGAGGATGATGCTGACTGAATGTCTGAGCAGTTCTCAAACCTAAGAAATGTGCCCTGCAAACTACAGCAAGAAATTCCCTTCTTTCCTTTGCTCTGAAATGATCTATTTTCCCAGTACTAGTAAAACAAACACTTAGGTAAGTGTATATAGAAAGGACATTTAAAAATTAGTGTCTTTTATGTTCAAGCTTCTTTCTGTAAGAATCACATTGTGCTTATATGCTTAAGCTCAATTTCCACCCCGAAAATTTATACTTGCGAATAAATGACAAAGCACAGTTCTGGCATTTCTTGAAATATATGAAAAGGAATCCATCAGCTTGATGTCATAACAGTAATATGTGGCTAAAGTGGCTCCTCTGAACAAAATCCTACTTTTTCACTGGCCAGGGAGATTTCACAAAGTCCATAAGCCTTGCTAGTGCACTGGTTGGGACAAACATTTGAACCCCTTTTCACTCTTTGCTGATGGTATGGGCCACCAATTTTCTTAAGAGTTAATTCTGTTCCCTGTTCAAATGTAGCAAATAATTTTAGAGTTAGATCATTGCTGGCAGGTAGAGGGGGACTGCTGAAAGTAAGGAAGTTTCCAGGGAAAAGCAGAGACTGAAATATTATTCAAGGATCCTTCTGCCTAAAAATCATGAGGTTATTGTAACATAGTGTTCTGGTTCACACGATCCACTGATGTTAGTCAGTAAGGAATGCTGAAATGTTTTGATTTGAAGGCTGTGTTGGAAATGAATAATTCATTTCGTTTTTGCACCCATGAGTTCAGAAATAAATGTGCAATACACATTTCTCTTATAGAATGCTTTAATGAAAGACTTACCTTATTTTCTTTCCCTTAGATGAAGTCCCACAATTAGTTTTTTGTAAAGATCTATCAAAAAGTTTTTTTGCTGCAGGACCAAGGCAAGGGATCAGCTCACTGATTTGCAATAAACCACACCAGTAAGTAATACTTTAATATCTATTATTTAGCAATATGAAACCTTAACATAGATAGACTTTTGCAATACATATCACTCATAGTGAGGTTTATCTGAAGTTATTAGTAAAAATATAATAAAACATTTTTCAGTTGTGCATTTACTAGTTGCAGAATTCCCTGAAAGCTATATACTGAGCTGTATACATTGATCTGTATGTTGGGTTATAGAAGAATAACTTCAGAGGAGGTATTTATTCAGCACCAGATGTTGTCCCTCTGTCCAGCTCACTCCATTTGCCTTTTGGATGGCCTGGATAAGAGTACAGCCAACACCTGGGTGAAATCTGGCCCTTATTATTCATAGTTTTCACAATAGAGATAAGCTAAAGCTATTCTTACGAAGATTTTTTTGTCTCCTAAGCAGGAGGTCTCTTCTGTTCATCGTAGTGGTGATATTGCAGTTTCAGGCTTTGCCCATGTTTCAAAGTTTCTTTATATTCTGCATGTGATATGGCAATAGCCAAACTAGAGTTAAACAAAATCCCACAGGAACGTGAACAGGTCTGGTCATGACAGCAAAGTGCACCGTGGTTATTAAGTAAATTACTGGGTTTAAAGGAAGATGTCTTCCTAGAAACTTTAAAAGTAAAAACTATGTTAATGAAAGTGCTATACAAAAGGTTCCGAACTGGCTCCCCACTCAGCCATGGTCTGCTGGTTACCCAATTCAAATATCAGTGACCCTGTCTGGAAAAATTCCTGAGGGAGAGAGGAAAATATAGAGCATGTCTATGTGGTCAGAAGATGGATGTCATTCCCTTGCTCTGTCCATGGCTTGGGGCCATTGAGATGTTATTCCGGATACTGTTCTACCAGGCTCAGGGCCAGATCTTCCTAGCATACCTTGTCCAAAAGAGATTTAGGACAGATCTCAGAACTCTAAAATTCACCCTGTTTCCCTGAATTTTTTATATCTGTCATATGGACCCCATTAGAAATTAAAGAACAAGATCAGTGATTTCCAATAAACATTTATGAAGGTATTGAAAGAAAATGGACCTCACTAAAGTATTCCGGACTCCAATTCCCAGTCATCAGTTTTCTGTGAAGTATTGTCTATTAAATAGCCAGGCAGTTTCCTCTGAAGCAATATTAGAGTCATTGCAAAATGAGTTGGAGCTCTCTGACTGAAATTTGGCTCAGAACTAAGAGTTAACCTCAAAAATAATCTTTCATTTTTGGAAGAATTCAAAATGATACCAATGAACCAGCACTGTTCAGCACTAGTTTGTGTCTCCAAGTGTTACTAATTATTGCATAGCATCTATTTTTAACTTGAATTCCCCATCTCCAGCTCTCCTCACACATTTGCTGGTCATTGTTTTTCATATAATAGGATTCCCTCAGTTAGCCTAATGCAAAATGTGTCATCTGGAATAGGTTAGCTGCCAAGGCTCCCTATAGAGCCAATGAAAAAAGTCAGGTGCAAATAAATGAATAACTTTAGGTATTCCACCTTATTATATCACTGTCTCTGTCTCATGGATAAGACTACATATCTCCATCAACTACAAGGGAAATACAGACTATCAGTTACACACCTGATTTTAGGTGCCTAAAATCCATTTAGATAAATCCCATTCTTTGTCCAGACACAGTATTGTACAGTAATGATCATAACCTAAAACTCTGCAGATACATTTTCACAGAATCAGTCTATGAAAATAAACCAAATTTCACTCTAATGCAGTTTGTCTGAAATAATCAGCTATGTTTAGCAGTATATTTTTCATTGTTTATCATTTCTTAAAACTGTCCAGTGCAGCAAATGTTACTCTGTTTCTGGTAATATTGGGAGGAACTATGAGTGCTCATCATCAGGGAAAAAAAAGCTTATTTTGTCTTGAATTTAATATGCACAAGGAAATAGCAGGATATTTTTGTATTATTCACTGGACCAGTCATACTCTATTAAAGGTAACCAAAGTCATGACGGAAAAAGCACCATGGCTCTCCTAAATTCTGGGAGTTTGGCTTAGAAGGATTGGATCGTGATACTTGAAAGTTTCTCAGATTGGGATGAATGGTAAATAAATGTACAACCCCTCCCTAAACAGAAAGTTCATCTTGACTCAGTTCTTTTGTAGTACTGCCCTTAGCCTAATATGCAGTGGGCAGGGCCAGACTTAACACAGTGGGCCTCACCAGAGGTGTGTTAAACCAAATCACATGAAGTGCACAACATGACATCAGGTGCCCCAGGAATGTATTTGGCTGGTTCCTACACTCCCTTTACCTTCAGTCACCTGGCTCCTCAGTTGGCACTCACACCACTATTCCAAAGAATGGAGGCATTTTCCTCAGCCATGCTAAAGAATCTCTTTTGAGGATTTACAAAGAGATGTCACTGGTTTGGGATCCTAATTTGATGAGAGTTGAGTAGCTAACTCCTTGGAGAGGGTTGCTAAACTAAATTGGAAATGCCCTATATTTAACTAGGATTGTTTGGTAGATTTACAAATAAATTGTTCTCAGAACCTTTTGGTGTATGAACAAATGAAAGCTGCCAAAAATATGTCCTTATATGAAAATCTGGCATGTTGGAAATGGCTTAGCTGATTTGTACTCTTATACACTTGAAAACTGAGTAGAAGTATTCCAAACTATTTATTTATGGATTGGGTTCTAATTGAAGTGCGTCAGCAGCCTATTGCTGTCCAGAGAGGTGCAGAAAGAGAAATACAGAATTTAAGATCCAGTCTTATTTCACACTATTCTGGTTTAATAGGAAGCTGCAGGTTGGAGGAGGAGCAGTGGGATTACATTTGCAAGTGTGTTTACAGATACTGTATTGATTTCCTTGCTCACTAAGAGCATTTCTGTACTGCCACTGCTTGCAATAAACAACCTGCAAGAGCCTACATGGTTGTGAAGCCATGATGCATTATTTAACAGGACCTAATCAATATAAAACAAGCATTCCCTTTGTTACAAGAGTGCTATTGACAGAATGCTTCTCCCTTTTAATTTTTTATTATTTTGCATCGATTGCTGAAGCCCTGCATAGTCATCAACAACATACATTGAGCTAGACCTGACCACAAATCTCACTTTATATGAAAAAACAGATTGCCCCATTTTAGCACAGAATTAATTTGGAAGAATATCCAGCATTCTAGGAAATCAATATGAGCATAGCCATTAACTTCAATAAAAGAAAAAAAAAGGTCTTTGATCAGATATAAAAATCAGTCCATTTAACCATCTCTGAAATAAAAAATCAATAACAAAAAAACCCACAACCCTTCCTATTCCCAAATAAGTCCTTGACTTAAGAGTTCACCTGGCAAGAATGCATGGAATTTGGATTACTCGGCTAAGAGTAGAAGAAAAAGAATTTTGCCACCTATAATTTCAAAAATAATATTCTTTACCCTGTGTCTCATGTTTGCCTGCAGTTCTACTAATGCCATGTCTGTAACATCATTCAAATGACTGTAAACAAGTGCAAGCTGGGTTTTATAAAGCTGGACAGCCTTGCACGTATCTCTTTTATATTCTCTTAAAAATCTTCACCCAGTTCAGTGGGAGCAGGGATGAAGTAGGCAGAGAAGAACGTACCTAAAAATTCCACATCCACTTCCTGGATCTTCCTTTGTAGGAACATGCTTAAGTAGTGAAATTTTAGGATCTTAATAATAAAACTCATGGACATAATTGTCAACCACCCTATTCTAGGCTCATGGTCTCAACTGGCATCCATTAACTGCTAATATGACATTTAGGGAATCAGATAATTCAGCATACCAAGATCTAAAAAACCCTCTAAATTAATATGTTGTTTAAGTAAATTTCTTTTCAATTTTATAAAAGGAAAAAATACAGCTTTTTTTCTTCCAGTCTAAAAGTTAAAGCCTTACACTAAAAACTGAACTTTAAAACTAAAGTAATCTGATTGTTTTGACCCTTCCTATATCTACGGTAGTGAGGGTTTCAGATATTGCTTCAAGTTGAATGACAACCAATTTATCATTCAAAATTGAAAATCTTTATGAATAAATAGGTGAGGAATGCTGTGGCTGACATTTTGGAAAGTGATGAAAATAGCAAGTAAAATAAATATGAAGCATATAAAGGCAAGTCCCAAATATGAAGCAGGCAGTTTTTTATCTCTAGCTCAGATAGATACTTCACTATTCTCTGAAATCTGTTTTGAAGAAAGAAAGAATAAATTGGGAGAAGATATGTTTTGCTAGTTAGGAGATGAGATGGAGAAGATAGGAGGAGAGTATTTCATATTGTTGTTTTACTATTAAATAACCACTAGTCATGCATTGCTGAATGTAAAGCATTTAATTGTCTTAGGATGTTCCTTTAAAGTTGCTGTTAAAGAAGTCGTTACAAACTGCAAACATCATAGGTATCTAAAAAAGTTTACAAATATTTTGTAATTGTTTAGAAGTGTCCTCTGCTACACCATTCTATTAGAAGACAAAGAGAAAAAAAAAGAGAGATGAGAAAAGAAGATATTTTGCAGAATCTCTGAGCTTATACCTCACAGCATCAATCACAGTGAAGAGCTCAGCTTGCCAGAGGCATTTCCTTCGTAATCCAGAAGACCATCTGCACAGTGTTATGGAATACAGCAAGCAGAAGCTTTCATACTGCTGCCTGTGCCTGTGTGCATATACACACCTACTGCAAAAGCCAAGGGGAGACCAAGGGGAGAAGGCATCACAGGGGCTCACTTTATAAATGATACACCAGATATTAGTCAAAAAAGTTTAAAATTTGTCCCAATCACCACCCTTGAATGCTCAGAAATCTTCCTGTGTGGATGTGAAGGCTTGCCATACCCAAGTTTCCAAATTCAGGTGAGGAGGACAAACTGACAGATTGTGGCAGGAGAGCCCAAGAGGGGTCTCATGAGGATACATGTGAAGTGGCAGGCAGTGCTGAACTAGGAGAGTACTCCCTGTCTGGTAGACCATATAGAGACATTCCAGTTTTAGCCAAATTATTGGGTGCTTTGCTTAATAAGGGAGAGACCCTCTGGGGTCTGCAAAGAGATCCAAACAGCAGAAAAGCCAGAAGTGGACTTAGCTGTTTTGTATTCTGTGGTGGGAAATTCAGCTGTTTGATCTTGGTCAGAGAATAGACATAAGGCTATGCAGATCTTCAGAGGTGCAAAATCACCCCTATCAAAAAGCAGAAAGAAGAAATCACCTGAAACTCTGAAGCAGGAAGGTAAATCCATAAAGTAGGTTGATTGTTCCTGACAGAGACAGGCACCAAAGGACAGAAGATAGGTGGAAAAACAAGCCTCAGGGCTGCCAAAGCACTGAAATTCTGACAAAGCAGCACCACACGAACTTAAAGATATGCTGATGGCTTTAGAAAGGGAGTCAACCAGCCTGCATATGTTAACTTCAGCTAAAGATTTCATTCCAAGCTTGTACAATTTTGCAATTGCAAGATTCTCCCTCATGTCATGAGCTAGAACAAATTCTCTATATTGATTTTTTTATTCTACTTTCTAATTCTAAGAAAATTCATATTATTTTGTTAGGATTCTATCAACATTTTCCTTTTCCCTCCTTACTATAGGAGCCATCCAGAAAGAAGCAGTGTCAATACTATTATATATCTGAAAAGATAAACACTTGGCAACTTGGCAACACTTAAACATTCTTCATCCTTATTCTTTTATGCATCGTAAGGATCTGCTCAGAACACCCACATACATGCACAAACATTGTGTCACTCACACATAATACACTCCTTTTTCCAACCACAATTTTTCCTTTCCCAACAGTTCCAACTATAATTCACTGGCAGAGCAAAATGTTGGAATAAGCATCTCATTTATCACTGGACAAAGACAGGCCTTTACTTCTCCTCAGCCCTAAAGGCCAAAGTGGAACTGTTTGCATCTCATTTGTCATAAACTTTCAGTAGATGAGTTAGTTTATATCTGGGTGGACTGAGACAGGCTGGAGCTTACTGCAGTGAGGTTTTTTGTTGTTTTAGTCAGGATGGGGGCAGAACTCACAGTTCTAAAGCTTTACTTTCACTGCTGAGCAAGTCTGACTTTATCCTGCCTGCAAGAACAGAAGAGCTGTGGTTCAGAAGGGCTCCCTAGGGTGCTCTGGCCAAGTAATTACAGTGACTTGCATAATACCTCTCATCAAGAAACTGCATTTTTGCAGCAAGAAGAGGAGTCTTGTTCCATTCACAGCAGAGACTTAAAAAAAATAAAAATGTCAGTCTCCAGTACTGAACTACCTTACCAGCACACGTAAGGGCAGCAAAACAGGAAGAAAAAAAGAAGTGAAAAGAGCTATGTGCAGCTTACTGGAGAACTAGAAAAGACACTATTCTTTTTGTCTCAGTTTGGTAGAAGGGAGCCCTCAGGAAGAGTTTACATAAGGATTGGTTAGTGACCCCTGAACAGCAGAGCTCTCTTAGAAGCTATCTCACAGTTCTTCACTGCCAAACTCACAGGCTACCACCCAAGGAGGGATTGTGCCTGAGGCTTGCTTTTCTGTTCCACAACTGCTTGGTACATGCAGATGCCTGAGTATGTCTCATAAATCGTTGATTTTGTGCAAGTTGCTCCCTTCCATCAGCCCCGTGTCAGTCCTGCTCCCTCAGATGGGGACACATCCGTGACACTCTCCAAATGATACTCTCCAGGCCATTCACAGACCCTGAAATCCAACAAGGACCTTTGGTGGACTCCAGGGGACTGAGGCTCTCAGGATGCCAGCAGAGAGTCAAGAAGAAGGAAACAACGATTTAAGCTCTTATTTATAATTTGGGAGAATCCTTAGTAAAACAATAGCTGTATCATGTGCAAATTGGGACTACAGTAATAAGGAATCAAAAAAAAAAACAAACCATGTCTCCACAGGCCATTTCTTGGAAGGTAGAGACAGGGGGTCTCCACTGGCAGGAGAGCCTTGTTCCCCCACTCCTTAGGCAAGTTCCCCAGCCAGTGAATTGCTGGCTCCAAGATTGACTGCATCACCTGCTGGCTTTATTAATGGTGTAAAAGTCCAGCATGCTATTTCTCTGGCTTTGATTTTAATGAAAATGTATTGATATGTAAAATTAAAATGCTTTGTTTCACAGAAAAAAAAAAATCCCATTCTGTCCCCCAAAAACCTACTTCTAACCAATTTCACTTGTTTTTCATGTAGCAAAAGCAAGGACCTGTTTATTTAGGCTTAGCTCAAGCCAAGTTAATTTCCATTTTTAAAAGATCATTGGCATTTAAAAGGGTAAAATACACTGGTTTGTAAATGAATCCCTATTCCATTCCCAGCTCTTCATACAACAAGACTTAATACGGCAACTTTTACTGAGATCCTGAAATGTCCATAAAATTTACTTGAACTGTGATGAGAAAGTTCAGTCTTATATATTGGTTCTCTCTTCATAAGATACAACATATTTTTATATTTCCAATTTTTAAAGGTTCCACTTTCCTCCACAGAAACTAATTGGGTCTGTTCCCCACCAATTTTAACCTTTTTTTCCTCAAGCTCAAGGATGCCAAGGTTCTGCTTAGCACATAAAGCATCTGATATTTTGAAAGAATAAAAAAAATTCTTTTTCTTTTCTTGGTGAAGCGTATATTTAAAGATGAATAGACCATTTTAAAATTTCAGCAACAGCACTTAGCCAAGAATGCAGAGATTGATAGTTTCTCAAAAAATTAAGATTATTTTAGGACATATTTGGTTAACAAAATATCTCAGGTTTCCCACCCAGCCTCAACAGTTGGCTTTTGCTGTACTAACCACTGCTGTTAAATTATATAGTGCACACTACACTTATGATGGACATGGTTATAATGGACAATTGGTTATAGCGGACAAAAACAGATCTCCCAAACCAAACATATTAAGTTCAAGACATTCCTCTCTGGTTATAACAGACAAACATTGGCCACAATGCCAGTTTCTGGACTTTTTTCTCAACCCTGTAAGCGTACTGAATAGAAATGGGAGCTAGGGAGGAAAGTTACAGGAATACTGTGTTTTTAAAATAGATTGTGCCTTAAGCCAAAGACTGAACAAGATGGTAAGAGAGGTTATGCCAGACTTGCATTTTCTGCCAGCCTGACTGACCACTGCATATTAGATAAACCCAGAATTTTCTATAATCTGATCTCTCCCACTCTTAGAGCCAGCTTCAGTGAATGCAGTACTGTGGAGATGTAGAAGGACTCCAAGTCACCACTCCTTTGCAGGGCTCTTCCTCAGATGGCACAGCCTGTCCTGGCCATGCAAAAGGCCACACACTAAAGGGTACTCCAATTAACATAATAATTTTCAAGGTAGCCCTTTGAACCCTGTTTATATTCATATTTGCCAAGAGTATAAGGGGACTTGGTGGGCAAGTTAAAATGTACCCATTTAAAATAGAAAGAGTCTTGTGAGCTGTCAAGAAACATGAAATATTTATGATCCACAGCTCATGAAAGAATTGCATGTTAGGCTCAGTCAAAATCTCATGAGATTTTCATGACGCTCACCCAATGCCAACAGCTACTGCAGATAAAAAACATTTAAATGTCCATTCAGGTCCACTTCTTACATAGTGCCTTTCCTGGCTAAATTTCGAAAACTAAACTGTCAATGGTGGGTGTAGAAGTGAGAGGTATTTTTTAAGTCTGCTTTTGGAACAAACAAACAAAGTCACTTTGTTTTTCACTTTTATTAGAAGTAAACTGTTTGAATTTAAACATTTTGATCTGAAGAATAGGGACATAAGCGAGGCATACTTGTCCAAAATGTTGGCAAAGCCTACTCACCTGAGTTCCTCATTGGGTGTCTTGGCAATAAAACACATGACCCTTTTCAAAAGGCTTTAGCACGCATTTTAGTAGCCACACACTTGTTTTTAGGGGCCCTGTGGCAGACCTTTCCTGGCCATGATCTGTGTCACTAGCAGAATTAGTTCTTCAGGATCCTTGCCTGTCTGAAGCTCAAGAACTCCCACTCTGCTTTACATCTTAAAACGCAGTAATAAATAAGGACATAATTCACACTTCTCCATGCACCAGCACCAATCACACCTATGAAACAGCTTTGGCAGAAATAGAGGGGTTCTGTATTTGCATGACTAAGGCCCTGCAAGAGGGCACCCTGTCAACTGATGCTAATGGAGAAGAAAAACTGACCCAAAATGTAATTCTGCATTTCAACAAGAAGCTTCATTTCATTCTATATGTTCTTTGGGGTCAAAGTCTGTCAAAGCACAGTCTTGGCTTCCCAACGTCTAAAAGCAAAAATGAGTACTTACTACATTTGGTAACAACAACGTTACCTGTGAATTTTAGTTGCGCCCTATGTGACCTCTCTGAGAAATAGCAATGAACATCCCAAGTCAGCGCAAAGTGCATTGGAAGTTCTTTACCTAATACCTAAAACAAACTTCCAGAACAAAGCTGAAAATAAATCATGGAATCATAGAATATCATGAGTTAGAGGGGACCCACACGGGTCACAAAGTCCAATATTGACTTGGCACAGGACAACTCCAAAATTCACACTATCTGCCTAAAAGCAGTGTCCAAAACCTTCTTGAACTCTGGCAGATTTGGTGCCATGACCACTTCCCTGGAAAGTCCATTCCGGTGCCCAACCACCTTCTGAGTGGAGAGCCTTTTTCTGATATCCAAACTAAACCTCCCTTGATTCAGCTTCATGCCGTTCCCTCGGGTGCTGTCGCTGGTTACTGCAAAGAAATCAGTGTCTATTCCTCCTCTTCCCCTTGTAAGAAAGCTCTAGACTGCAATGAGGTCTCCCCTCAGTCTCCTCTCCAGGCTGAACAGAAAAAGTTACCTCAGGCATTCCCTTAGTGCTTCTTCTCAAGGCCCTTCACCATCTTTGTAGCCAGTCTTTGGATGCTTTCTAATAGCTTTATTTTCTTCTTGTATTTTGGTACCCAAAACTGCCCCCAGCACTCAAGGTGAGGCTGCCCCAGTGCAGGGCAGAGCAGGAAAATCCTCTCCCTTGCCCGGCTGGCCATGCTGTGCCTGATGCCCCCAGGACATGGGTGGCCCTCCTGGCTGCCAGGGCACTGCTGACTTACGTTCAACTTGCCATCAACAAGGACTCTGAGATCACTTTCCACGGAGCTGCTCTCCAACCTGTCATTCCCCAGTCTGTACAGATGTCCAGGATTGCCCTGTTCCAGGTGCAGAATCTGGCACTTTCCCTTGTTAAACTTCATACAGTTGATGAATTACATCCTCTGAAATATGATGGCAAAATATTTGTCATCCACAATAGTCTGGTGTGACAGCACACATTCAAAAAGACTCAAAGTTCACATAGTGATTTTCCAGGCAGTGGAGGCCTGTTTCCACTCATATGTATCTTCCCTCTTTGTCATAAAATGAGGGCATCACAACAAACTGTGATTGTCTACAGATTGTTTCATTTCAACAGCAAGACAGATGCCACAAGTTCGTCCTGTTCTGGAGAAAAAATGCTAACAAAATGTGATCAGTGAATGAACATTATGGCGAGTCCTGTGACTTGAAACTGTATAAGGAATATAAACTGGCAAACACACTTGCCCTCTAGCGTGATAGTAAAAAGGGTTTTCAAAATTTATTCAAATGTACTATATTTTCCAAAGCTGTAGGAAATATCTCTATTTAACTAGTTCATTCAGAGAATTTGAGATTTGGTTGTTTTGGGTTTTTTCCCCTGAGTTTCAATATTTTAAGGACTATTTTCCAATTGTTAAATAGATTCTACCTTTATTCAAGCAGTGCTAATGTACAGAGTTTGAAGAACATGAAATATCATCAAGAGATGTGGTTGTCATACCGATTTCTACTCATTTAAACTATCATTGTGGAACAAAACTTCAAGTAATCACTGGACTTTGTCTTCACTGGCTAACCCAAACACACAAGAATAAAACATAAACAAGCAAAAAATGTCATTTCCCCAGAGAGTGTCTTAAATAATTGGGGGTGCATGTTGATCTCTTTTGCTTATCTATCTTCTTTTCATTTCCTTGGTTGAAGATATAATACTCAACAGAGGAAAAAAAAGGAAGGCAAAGAAAAAAGTGCAGTAAGATTACTCTTGGCATTTTAAACACAACAAAAGGTACCTATGGGGATGTTTTATTGTACAGTCGAGTAAACTCCAGCTGTCAGCCCTGTGATCACTTCTTCAGTAGGCAAAAAGGACTCAGCTCTAACCTGGCTACATGCTGGTTCCCACCAGTAGAACAACTACTTCCTTCGGAATTGCATTCACAATTATTCCCTGAGTTTCAAAGAAAACTTTGAAAGAAAAACGTGAATAAACTTCTTGAGTGGGGTTTTATATTTTCTCTTTTTTTCCTGTTATTTTTTTGGTGTTAAATAAAAAAGCTGTTTATCTGTTTTTGCTAGAGCAAAAGTAAAACCTTTTGCCAGAGATGAAAACTTCTACAGGATGACTCGAAAATCTTGTGCGTTTATTGGTTCTCCTACTATGTTCACATTAAAGAGACCAAAATATGTTAAATATGACCCTCTACCTGGAGAGGGAGGAACTACTGCACACATGGAGTCAGAGAATATGCACTGATGAAACTTTGATCACTTCTTTAAGTGTGATATTATCGGGAGAAATCCCAGTCTGAAGGAAATGGGATTTCTCTCATTGGCTTCAACTGAACCAAGGCAATACTATCTGATAGAAATTTCTAGATTTGTTGGGTAACTTTGTTCAAGATCCACATTTCACAGAACAAGCATAACCGAACATTAGAATTTATTTAAAACTTTGAACATTTTCATGAGAGCTTCTCTTTTTCAGAGTGTTCTCTTTTAAATTTTGCAGAGAAAAATCATGAAATCAAATACACTTAATTTTGAAAATCTGCATCAGTCCTACTTGAAATGTTGAATATTATGTGTTTTTTCTTCTGGCTTTTCCCTTTGTTGATTTCCATATTCATTTTCTTTTACCATCTAAAGAATAGAAAAATAAAAATCAGAAGCATGAGGAGGGGGAAGAGGAGAGGGATGACAATTATTTGGGAATGGAGGTTACTTTTTCCCATATTCTATCTCTTGCATTTAAAGACAAGACAGAAACAAATGATGTAGCTTCAAAACTACAAATTTCCACTTTTTTTTTCAGTGTTTTGCTGCACTGCTTTCAAAAGAAACCACTGTATTTTAAAAGCTAATTGAATTTTGTATGTTGTTTCTCTTATGAAATTATCTTTTTCATTTCTAAGTCCATTCTACCAACCAATTTTTCATCAATTTATAAAAAATCCCACTCTAGACTTCTCCTTCATGTAGATAGGCAAAATACAGCAGACTGACAATAGCAATCTGTGCAAGGCTAAGCAGCATATGGCCCTCAGCAAAAAAGGACCATAAATAATTTCAAAAAAAATTTTACTGTGGCATTATACATTTGACAAACTATAGGCAGCAATCCAAAATACAGACAACTATTCAGCAATTTCTTTTCAGTGAAATGCTTCTCCAGGTGGCTGAATGCTTAATTATCAGTTCTGACCTTAATTTTCAGTCAGCTAACTAATCTGCTCTTTCAGCCTTCCCCAAGTTCATCAATCTTAAGACTTCATAAAATTGTCTCAATTTGTTTTGCCATAATTTCTTGACCAGTGAATAGTCTATGTGCTTATATGAAAATACTTCTTTCAAATGTCTGAAATCTCCATTTACAGGATCCTGAGGAAAGGGTCAGCTATTGAAATGACAAGCTCAAAGCTTTAGGGGAGCTGTCTGAGCCTTTTTTTTTTTGCTTCAACAGTAATTCTTGTCACCTTATAATCCTGCTGAACAATTTTAATGTAAAAATGTACCAGTGGAAATATGAAACATGAGTAGTGGCGTTCCACAGAGGTTTTCTGTCCAAAATTTCCTATGTAATATTAAAGAATCAAACAAAAAAAAAAACCCTATAAAATTGCATATTTGGTTCGTGAAGGTACTTCCATCCTCAGGAACAGAAATTTGTAAAAAGAAAACCATACACATATGAAATATTCTCTAAGAAAAAAAAATCAATTTTATCTAATACTAATTTTTCAGCTGTATACTTGCTCTGTGCACACACTCGAGCAATGAGCAGAGAAAGTTTCAAGTCTTCAAGCTTCATTATTCATGTCATACATTATCTGTATGGCATAAAAAGAGATACTCTTTGATTAGTGAAACAGAGTTTACTACAGATCCTACCAGAGTCCTGGCACAAAATATTTTGATCAGTTAAGGAAGTTTCTAGCAATGTCTTCAATAAGAATGGCACAGGAAAGTATTTGAAAAATTTAATATCTGTACCTGAGGATATCATTAATCAGGGGTGAAGGTTTACTTTTGAAAATCCTTTCATCTAGCATATGTGTTAAACACCTGTAAACATCTGTAAACACCTGCCTACCTCCAGGGGATTCAATACCCCATGGCTCTTCACCCTTTCCTCCTAAGTTCCATCTAGCAGGGAACTGCAGCTCATTTTGGCTTCTAAAAGCACTCCCAGTTGCTAAGTGTATCTGCGTCACTTCTTCCAGAGTGAGTAGAAGAGCCCTAACAGTTCCAGGTAAGACAGAAAGAGTTCCCATAGCATGAAGTGTATGTAAGGTGATGACAAAAATGTCATCACAACTGATCACAAAGCCCAGTACCCGAGTTATGCTGTGCTAGGGGCTGGCTGAGCCACCTCAAGCCTTGCTGCAAACATCAACTTCCCTACTCTTTCTCACCATGGCATATACTTCTCCCTTCTTTCCCCTTATTGATAGACAACTCCTGTGAAAAATTTTAATTCTTTCTTAAATTTCTTACACCTAGCACCTCTTTAAAATGTCAAATCCCAAAAAACAGTGTCCATTCACTCATCATGCTGTTTCAATATCAAGGGTGACTGCAGCAAATATTGTGAATGGTGCTTTTATCCATTAAATATCTGTTACACCACAGAACCTTAAAATTCTCCATAGTACTCCAAAAGCCACAGAAATCCAAAGCTTTAAAGCAAATTGGATTTAATACTATCTCTTTAGACCCCTTCTCTTCTAGATTTGAATTCCTTTCATATGATTTGTTTTATAAACACTCACAGAAAAGTCTTTCTGTATATAACTTCCCGAAGTTTGAAACAATGAAGTGAAAGCCATAATAATGTATTGTGGCAATTCATCTCAACGTAAAAAAATAATTGTAAATTATTATCAGATGAACCCCATTATATTGGTACTGTAGAACACACAAGAATGGAAGGCAGCACATGACATGGGCAGCTGTGCACACAGATGCACTATCCTTTTCCAAAGGCTGGAAAACAGCCCAGAAAAATAATACCTCTAGGTTTCAAAACTTCAGTGAATTGAATATTTTGATTTATGGTTTTTTTTTCATTTCATATTTAGATAAATATTTAACAATACTCAAAATATATAACATTAATTTGAGTAAACAAGTAAAGATAAGCATCCGTTTTGCCTAGGCACTTTCAAAATATCTCTTTAGACAATCTAAGTCTTTCAGGACCAAAACCAGTTAAGAAAAATATTATCCTAAAGCGGAGCTTTTAATATCCATAAGTACCATAGTAAAATGTATTATACAGTTCAGCCACTTAAAGATAACTAGACAGATATCCTAGTAGTGGAGGTTTCCATAACCAAAAGCATATTCTACTGCATTCTGCTATTTAGAGTTCTTTTGTCTTTCATGCAGTTGGAAAGACTTAACAACACAGTCAATCTTTGATAGAGATATATCATGTGTTAGGTGACTTATTGGTGGTACTTTAACTACAGAGGTAAGAATTACTTATCCTTTAATCACACATAGGCCTTATGACCTTTTAGCAGACAGATAGCAATGAAACAGCAAAACTAAAAATAAAAACCAACACCTCTTTTGTTTGATGAAGACTGTTTAGATATCAAGAGCATTTCCCACTCATTACTCCCTCTTGCTCACCTCCAGGAGGGAAGGAAAAGCAGTTATTCTGTAAAAAGGGCACAAAAACCTTCACTTTTGTGTCACTGGCATATTCCAAGTCCATGCAGAAAACCACAGCCCATTTGGCAGAAATCTACCATTTTACCATCTGGAGTATAAATCTGTCTGTTTCTGGACTTCCCACAATCACATGCTGATTTCCCAACAGAATGGTTCCTGCACAGGTATGGTTCTCGGTATAATGAACGTGTTATAAGAAATGTATTGTGTCCCCTGCTCTGTGCTGTCAGGGTTACACATCATCACTCCACCGGAGCTCCCAGAATCTCTAGGAGGTTTGGGAGAGGGCCAGCACTCAAATGTTGGGGGACAGAGCCAGCAACCCACTGTGGTACAGATTCATCAGCCACAGGAAGGGCACATCTGTGCATTCAACCACCTGAAGTGCCAGGAAAGAGAAAAGGGAGCCAACACCAAGGGAGCTGGTGTACTCCTGTTGGGGAGAACAGGGTGCAAGTGCTGACCTGGGACCTGACCACTGCATGGCTGCGCTAGGTCTGTGTATGGCCCAGGCTGCCTGCAAATGCACATCTGTCCAGTCCTGGGCTTGTTCCACTGCTCCAGTTTCTGCAGTCGAGCTTACAACAGGTAAAAGCTGTTTGCTCTGCGCTCCCATGTCAGGAGAAGACAAGTCCTTAGGAATAATACTTGGAGAATCTTTTTTTCCCTTGCCTCTTTTGCTTAGTCCAATACTTAGACCAGGACATACACTTTCAATGGGATTTGCTCAGCGCCATCAGTGTTCATTTATGCTAAGGAGCCTCTATAAACCTTTCCTCTGTATTTATGAAGTTAAAATTTTTTTCTAAAATCATCTGGCAACAATACCTGGGACCTATTTACAGTAAATTAAACCAACCCCACCCCAAAAAAAAAAAAAAAAACAACAACAACAAATACCAAACCAAACCAAACCAAACAAACACCTTCAATATCTATCTCTCAGAGATAAAGGCTGTGCCTTCAGTTTCAAAGCTGTACCTCTGCAGACAGCTTGGAAAACAGAAAGCTTTCCTTGACTTTGTCTTTTCCTCCTTTTATGTATGAAATCAGTACTCACAAAACAGCAACACTCTAGGTAGACAGCCTTGGCAAATAAACCTGTTCCACATATGCAGCTTGTGCTGTAACTCCATGTGAGGTCTGAAACTGAGGGAAATAATGGAACCATCTCCAAAATAATGAAGCTTGGTTGAATTAGAAAAACAATCCAGTGGGACACTAAGAAATTATTTTAGCTATAAAATCTATAAAAGGCTTATCCAAGTGAGTAGGATCTAGCTCATGGCTTCATTACAATCTTTTCCAAATAAAAATAATTTTTTTTTGACAAGCATTCTTTCATTATAGCAAATTACTCCTCTTCTAAACATTGTTTTAGATAAAAAACAGATTTATACAGTTTATTTTCTGCTGTCTTGTCAATGTTTGGCCCAACAACTCTTCAGTTCTTTTTTTAGCAGTGTCCATTCACCAACACATACAAAGAAATATAAAAAAGCTTCTCAATTTCTTTATATGATTACAGCACCCTACAGTTTTTAAGAGAAACACCTTCTTAACAAATAAAATATATTCTTTTCAATTAAAGGTCAGCAGAATTGGTTTATATTGGTTAAACTCCAAAGTAGGTTCATGTCAGTGGAATCACAGCTATCTTTCAATTTGCCTTTATGTTTAAGTAATGTTATTGAGAGAAAAGTTAAATCACTGAGAATACCCTGCAACACTGGATGCTTCTTAAGACTATTTTATGCAGCTGTGACAGCTATATCAACCCATGGAGCCAAGTGGGGGAAAAAAGTACTTCAACCAGTATAAATTACTTATTATATTAAGTGGTACTCAGTACCAGTAGAATGCACTCAAGTATCTTCTAAATTCTTTCTAAGCCTTTAATTTTATATTTATATAAAATTTATAAATCCTTTAACAAGTAAAACTGTGATTAATTTTAATTTGAGCCTCAGCCATATCAGAATAGCATTTAGGAGGTTACTGCAAACTGTCCAAACTGTGTAAAATAATATTTTCACTATTCATTTGAGGTAAGAACGGATATAATACCTCCTACACATTAAGAAACTGAGAGAAGCAAGATCAATACTAGAATATTTCACCATTTTCTAATTCAAGATCCTGAAGCACTGACAACTAATAGAATGAAAACTTCATGCACAATATTCCTCATACAGTTACACTCAGCTTTCAGCAATGCTTAATATTTTCTATAAAGTCACTATATATTTCTTTAGAGGAAGATATTAAGGCATTTCTGTGTGCTGAAATCAGAGTGAGAAAGCAGATAAATAAGAATTAATATATAACACTGAACAACATCCCTTTTTTTCCTGTTTTTCTATAAGGTGTATTTAGCTCAGTTACATTAATGTGTAAAAAAAAAAAAATTTTTTGTTGAAAATGTTCCTTATTGAATGCATTATGGCATAAGACTTTATTAGAAATAATGTCACATTGTTAAAACTATGCAATATCGACTTTTTCTAAGATGCATCGTAGAAATCTGCTAGGCAGTTGTTGAATCATCCTTAATATTTTAGTTATTAACAATCTTAGAGAGTTTCAATTGATTGGTATTCACTTAATGTCCAAAGCCATTTCTAACAGCTGAAAGACATTTTAAGATATTTCCAACTTCAATCAATATTGTGAGTGTAGTTTTTTCCTCAGAATTACTAAGTATGCCAGGCTGAAACCAAGAATATTTTCTAAAATTCTAATGCTATTTTCCTAGATAATAAGGAAAAGGTAAATGAAAACTTATACTATCTATTCACAATCAAATAGTAGTATATGAGAAACTGCGTATACTTGCATACATTTATTTGCAGTATAGGCAACTCCCTATGTACTTAGCTCTTGGCAAATACTCATTTTCATTTTCTTTGCACCTCAAGAAGCCAAGGTTCTTCTCCTGAAATCGCCATTTCAACTTATGTTGTAATAAGTAATATAAAAATTAGTTACATTTGCAAATATTTTTACATAATCATCTTGACATATTGAAAGTCCAGTACACAATAGCTCAGTCCTTAAGTTGTGGTAATTAAGAAGCCCAAATCTCCCCATTATTTATCTGCAGTCACAAAAGAGCACTTCCTTATTGTCAATTTTCTCAAATAGGAAATGAGCTAATATGTTGCTGCTGTAAATGTATGACATTTTGGTCCTGTAGAAATAACTGTAGCTCTTTTGCATTTCCGTGGTGGCTGATTTTTCTTTCTAGTTCACAAAGAAATATAAGCACTCTGTTATTTTAGAAAGGATCCTTGGGTACAAGCAAGCATTTTCTGGTCTGTGGCCATATCTCAGTCTTTAAACATTAGTCTCATTCCAGGATATAAGGGATTCCCAGATGAAATTTACAGTCTCATTTGAAAACTCCATCCAATGTGACAAGTAACTAAGATCTCATTCTTGCACCATCATAGCTCTGAATTCACTCCACCACCTGCTCAGCACCTCAGATCACCACAGTGGCACACAGCACAGAAACTTTCTGCAGACAGATGTCCTGGTCTATTTAGAAACTTTACACCTGGAGAAATATTTTCAGACAGCTCTAAGAAGGCCTTATCTGAAAACTGTCAGGAGTTTCCTTGCAAATGCATTTTAAAGCCTCACGCAGAAGATTTGCATTAATGTATATCAGTGCTCAGATGTGGCCAACACCTTCGGAAAGATGAATGAAGAGTTCCGAATATGTTGGTTTTTGTCATGACTTTACCCAGACTGGGTTGCAGAGTCCTGGCACAATATCCTGTTTGCTTGAAAAAAGCATAAAGTGTTGAGACTCACACCTGAAATCTGGAAACAGATTTAAATTGAAGTGACCTTGTTTAATGCTGCTCTGCCAAGCTTCTCTTATTTAGGCATCTCTTATTTAGGCAGGGGTTTCATGAATTGAGAAACATGCTCTGTGATGAGCCATTATAGGGGACAGATCCAAATGAACCACAGCACATACTCTCCTCCATGAAGTCATGCGATTCTCTTTTCCTATTTTATTTTCTCATTCTTTTGGCTAAATCCTATTCTGTGCCATGCAAATTATATTCAGAACTTTGTGGGTATTATCTCTGTCTCAGAAAAGACTGAGAAAATAAATCTGACAGCCCGAATGTATAGACTTCAGTCTTAGCCTTCAATCGTCTCTGCTTTTTCCCTGAAAACTATACACACAAGCCCCAAAAAGGTACAACTTTCAGCTTTCTTCACAAGCACAGCTCATTCTGCCCAACATCACTAGCTCCCTTCCTCTCCTCTAAACTACCTTCTTGTCCTGCTTCTGCCTTACAGCCTTGTTCAACTTACAATTCTGTGCTCTATTCTACTCATCAGGAGTTTTGATTCCAACAGGAATTTTACCTGTTAAACCATAAAGAGAAATGCAAGACACCTGATGGAAAAGTTACTCTAAAACAAAGTCATTCTGCAGCCATAGTCCATACTGAGATCCAGAGCCCTAAAAAAGATTGCAATTGGCAGAATTTAGGAAAGTAAAGCAAACTTATGACTCTCAAAACCCATAAGCAGCTCTCCTGTAATGGTCAGAGTTCCTAGCTGTCTAAAACAATTTTGGAACCTAAGGAAATGTCTGAAAAGGTCCTTAGGAGAGTGGTTGGAAAAACAAGTTTGGCTATAAATGTCTTAAAAACAGGTCAGCTGTCCCCAGGGAAGTGCTGGAAACCAAGAAACTGGAAAGGAGAGAAAGAGCTTTGGCAGACTGCAGGTTAGACATCTACTTCCAAGAGGCAAGACCAGACCAGTCCTTTGCTTTCAGAAGCAGCTCCCCACTTAATGACTTGACTGCCTTTGCCTTGCTGAGCACACACAGTGACCATGAGCATCCCTGCATGACCCAGCACTGCCACTGCACTGCCTTCCTTGCTGGCTCCAGCAGTGAATCTCATCTAGAGCCACATGACTATAAAGTTACAATTGTATGTCTGTGCAAAACATTTCCTGATTGTTTTTTAGGTACTTTTACACTGTTGCCCAGAGCTAAAAACCCCAAGAATTTAATCCGAGTATTTATCCAGAGAATCCAGCCCTGACCAAAACCATCCATAAGGCTTTAGAAATGGCATCACTGACATTTCTTACAGACTTCAGCTAGCAATAACTCACCAGGCATTCCAATTCATTATATTTCTCCACTCCCCTATCACAAAGGATATTTAATTTCTATATTTTGACTCTGCTGAACACTTGAAGGCTGTATTGTTTTGTAGCCCCTAGGGCACCGGGCAAAACAAACACAGAATTTCAAACTTTTCACAACCTCATGCTGTGATAACATTTTCAGTTTATCCTTATATTTTAAAGACTGTCTCCAGTCATCAGGATTGAGAACATAGGGTACACTTCTGCTGCAGAACATGTATTCACTGTCAAATTCTGTGTGGCTGTAAGTTGCCCAAACCCCTAAAACTGCAGACTGTTATCTCTTTATAGCTCAGGGATATATGACTTACTTTTTGTCTTTTTACCAAAAATATTTTTGACCTGGTAAAAGGGAGAACATAAGGGATCTTGGTTGTGGAGAGAAGGTAAACAGTGAAGATACTTGTAAAAGAGACAGGATTTTAGTACTAATAGTACTTATATTAGTATGGTTTCAAGTATTGACACTAAACAAAGCAACAAACTTAGGAAAATTAGTTATTTCTGTCTTCAGCTTTAGTACCTTGTTTCTTTGCTCTGTCCTGACACAGCCTTCACCATGTGTCTGTCTCTTTTCTTATACTCCAGCTCTTGGGTGCAAGGACTTTTTTTCCTCTTGTATTTGGAAAGCACCCACGTCATTTTAGAGATAGCCACAACAAAAATAATCATTATCCAGGCTGCTGGAATGCCCACTCGTTAGCTGCATGGCTGCACGTTCAGTCACCTCTTGTTCTCTTTCAAGGATTGTGCCATATTTCCTGCAGTTTACTGCCAGCAGCAGAGAAGCATCTTTACAATCAGATGCATAGTTTCAGAAAAGGAGAATTGCTTCCCCTTCGTTTTCTGGGAAAATTAGATAATTACAGTTGCAAAGAACTCACTGAAAGGGTGAACTACTCGGAGCCTACCAGCAGTGAGGCTGTGTGCATTACTCAGCAAGACCTGCTGCACACACGAGTGCAATAAGTGCTGCTGGGGAGGCTGCCTGGTGAGCTCGTGGTGCAGCTGTGGAGCCCTGGCACGCTGGCCAAGTGACCCCACTCTCAGCGCAGTCACAGAATCCAAAAAGCTGAGTCCATAGCAGTTATGTGTTCGTAGGCAGGGGGAAAGAGTCAGAAAAACAAACATTTCTTCTTGTTTCAACATGTGGGATTTAAAAGTACAAGACCTGGCTTTAAATTACTGACCAGGTTCTCCAGCTCTCCAATGCATCAGCTGCTTTGTGTTGGCATAAATGTAGCTGCAAAGAGGTCAATGGGAGTTCCAGCTGACCTCCATGAAAGATCTGCTGAATAAAATACATCAAAAAATTGGATTCCCTGAGCAATTTCTTCCTCAAGTTTCCCTTTTCTAAAGGAAAGGAGAATGTTACTCACTCTATTGCACAAAGCTCTTCAAGAACTTGAACAGTAAGGCAAGAAATTAATTCAGTGACAAATTTTGGCATGACTGCAAAATACCTACACCTCTAATGAAAGCAGAATTTCTTCATTTATAATACAGTATGCTAAATTAAATTATTTTTTAACTCAAAGTTATGTAAATTGTAGAAATTAATCCATAATGGGACAAAATTTGTATTTTTTGAGAGCTATGGGGACAATCTATTGTAAAGTGAAACAAACATTTTCCATATTATTAATCTTTTACAAAAAGTGTGTAACTAAGTTTTGCACACTCCAAAGATGAATCCCCTCATTAACTTAAAATAAACTAATTCATTTTATCTATAAAATTAGGAAATATAAATATTTAAAATCTGAAATAATTAATTATTAATTGCATTTTACACATATCTCATTATCCAGATGTATAGTAACCAACAAGAACCCGTTCCAATATATAGCAGAAAAGTTGTACTTCTAGAACAATTGCTGCTGATGTAGCAACATGACAGATTCCCCATTGTTTTACATCACCTTTACATTTAAAGATACCATCCTATATAATGCAGAAGTAGATACTGTATATGTTGGCAGTGTACTGTAAATTATGAGCCATCCAGCCACCCAACAATCATGCTAAAATTATGATTGTAAAACCACAGAGTAAAACCCAACTTTCCTTCTTTGTGACCTGTGTTTAGGTTTCATTGTCCACAAACCTGGTTAGACTGCTGCAAATTTCTGCACAGGAAACCTTTATTGATACCCCAGGGAAGTCTTAATTTCTGCCTGTTTGTCTTGTTTGGCATATCAGCTAAACTGATGGCCCTGATTCACACCAAGACTTCACAGGATTTGCCTACAGTAAAAAATAAGCACCATTGTCATGGCCCTTGTAGGTAGTGTGGAAGGAAAGAGATATTAAAGTAAAATAATTGCACAAGACTCACAATTGTCTGTCTAGATTAATATGTGAGGTTACTCAATAAAGAGCATTTTCAAGCACATCTAAGTTACGTAATGGAGTAATTGAGCTTTCTTGCACAACCTTAATTAATCTCAGTAAAGTACGTACATCATGAGACAATCATAAGTGATTATGTACTACAAATCCTGAATTTCATTTTACAATGCAGACAAGAGTCTTGCTTTTTTCTGCAAATGAATCAAAATTATCTAGAGTTGTCAGAAAACGCCCTTCTTATGACTACCTTTACAACAACAGGAAGTTATATGTATCTAAAACTAAATAAAAACAACATTTACCAGTGTTTTCCATCTGGGATCCTCAAGAAGATTTACAAAGTTCTACCAGAATATGTGGAATCTAGTTTGGAAAGAAAATAATTGAAAGCACAGCAAAGTCTTCATCTGTACTTTGAAGACTCTTCTGCATTGTTCTTTGAAATGAACAGAGAAAAATAATAGATCTCAATTTTCTTCCTTTCTTACAACTACTTAAAATCAGGGATTACATGGTTCACAATGAACTTTTAGAATTGCTTTCTAAGGCTTTGTCCAGATATGTATTAAAAGCATATGTCTTGTTGCACTTTCTAAAGATGGAAAAGGTTCTACCTGTATTTACATATTTTGATTCAAAATCTCCTTTATTCTCAGTTGGGAACAGAAAAGCCTTTATTATTCTCAGCTGGGCCCAGTCCCACAAACATTTCAGCTCTGCCTTCATCAGATGCAGATCACACCAGCATTTATCCCCACTAATCACCACTCCCTCTGGCACTGACATTATCCTGGGGAGTTTCCCATTCACCTGACATCAATTACCCTAGACCCTGCTGATACTTAATTCATATCATCATACTTAATTAATCATTAACCCCTTCACTGCAGTCAGTGTTCTATAATTGGTGTTCACAGCATCTGCAAAATATTAAGGGTATTTGACTGTACATTCATCATGGGCTCTTCTACAAGAGCATGAGGTACTGGCTACATGCTTCAACCATGTTTCAGAAAGATATCACACAAATATATTAACACCAGGAAAAATTAGTATTCCTTATCCAGCAGCTCCATAAATTCAGCAGCTGCACATTTACCATTCAGTTCTCTTCAGAGGCATTTAATAAAGTCTGTTCTCCCAAGGATATCAGGAGACCTGCCTAATCACTTAGCCAGGAAAAATGCTCATGGAAAGAGTCCATTGTGGAGCTTCACACTTCCAAATATTCAAATAAAATAGACTGACAGATTTAAAGGAAAAGTTCAATTTAAAATTTAACTGTTGCCAGCTCACTCTAGAAATAGGGCTTTTTACTTGATCATGGTACTGATAGAACCTGGTGGTAAAACGCATACCTGGGGTGAAACCACAGCAAGCTATGCATCTCTGAGAATGCCTGATGCTGTTTAGGTATACCATAAAGAGGGATATTTTTGTTATACAGAGGCTAGAATTCTATCAAGCTTCAAAAATCCACTTACTCAGACTAACATTCTACCTTAGCTTTTTTCCATTGGAGACCTATAGTATAGGGGAAAAAAAAGAAGTCTAGTGTGCATGGAGTCTTTGGTATAGGACTCTAAATATACAGTGAGAAAGGCAAGAAGGCTGAGGAATGAAACAAATACTGGGAACGGCTCATTTCAGAGAGCAATCACCTACTCAGATTGTGAGAACATTATCTACTATCAGTGGATTGGATTTTTAGAGTTAAATCCTGTGGAGTTTTGTTATAGCTTACAACCTCTTCTCATGTTTTTTCTTTTAATGGTACATTTGAACAGAATGTCTATAAAATTACATTTATCTGAAAGAGCCAAAGAATTGGTACAGAGGATATATCAGTGGATCTTAAGTTAGCAACAAATCAGGAGGTCCATACTCTACACTTACTCTACTGAAAAACAAATAGCACATTGCTGATGAGATGTTTTCCAGGTCTTTATATTCTGCTTTTATTTTGTTTTGCTTTTAGCTTTACAGAAGAGAAATATTTAAAGAGCGGAGTATCTAACAAATCTCATTTCACAAGCATCAAGAAAGAGGTTAATGAGGTTTCAAAATAGGGTTAAGTGGTACCACCATCACAGAAGCTGTGAATGTTTGTAGAAGATGCACATGAAAGAAGACCCATTTTAATAGTATGGAAGATTCTCGCTTTCATTTCTTCTAGCAGAGTAATGTCAGAGAGATTTTTAAATTTTTATTAGAGGTGCAAGATAAAATAGAACAAAGCCACATTTACTGGTCTCATATCTTCACTAATCAAGTTTCAGAGATCAATTAATACAAAAATAAGAATTTAACTATTTTTTAATATGTATTTCTCTTAGAAATATCTCTAGCAAATACATCAAAGTTTTACATCAGTCCATGTCAGACTGAAATCAAACAGTTTTTCCTTGTGGCCTGGCAGAATACAATCATATCTGTAGATCAATGCCTATTACTTCACTTTGAAAACAAAATAAAACAAAAATAATCAAGCATTCTATTCCCTGCAGTTCCACTGAACTGATTGTACCAGTCTTTAACTTCTCCCAAAGACCTGTGGATCCACATGGCAGGTCAAAATTTCAGTGGTGCAAAATCCCCCCCCCACTATTGCCATCACCTGTGTTGTTTCCTGTCACCAAGTAAGGACTTTGCTGAGCATTTCCACGGAAAAGTATATTACTACAGGAACCTTCAGCTGCAGAAGTGGAGGAAGACAATTTATATCTAGTAGTTGGAAAGAGTTCAAGCTCAGCCAGTTGAGAGAAGATTTCTTTAGCTAAATGATTTTTGTTTAATTTTTTCTAAAGAATTTAGCCAGAGGCAGTCAATGAGTGCAGAAAAGTTCAGTCCAAATAGCTGAAGTATGATGAACATATTAGCGTTTGAAAATGGGATTTTATTATGAGACATGTCAGGCAATTTTAGTAACAGATCTTTCTACACAACCCCTTCCACCCCCAGTACTGATCTCCTTATAGGCACCTGTGACTGCTATTAATTCCAGACCAGGTTGTAATGAATGATATCCTTCCCACTCTCAGGATAGTTGAAAAAAATAAGCCAGTACATTTATGGAATCCAATATCATGAAAACCAGAATCTTTTTCACAAAAGAGCTGTCCCAATGGTAAAAGCTGAGCAAAGCCAGGCTTCAGATTCTAGGAGTTTTTCTTGTGGCTTGTGCATACCCCTCATGGAGGCTCCATAGCAAGGACATGGTGTACTAAATAGGAAAAAGTCTTGTACAGAGAGGCACTAATGAGGAAACGAAAGGAAAAGACCTTGTGGCACAGGAGAGGATTGAAAAATAATCTTGCAAACTGTGAGCAAAAAAAAACTTCTGTACTATTGCTTTTTCAGCAGTACCTGTTCTGCATTTGGCTAGGACCACCATTTTTCCTCTAATCAGAAACAATCTCTGATAATCATTAACTATATAGAACAAAGAGCAAATTTATAAATATTTATATGTGCTGTTTTGTGGGGTTTACCTATTGATTTTGTTTTCTCTGACATGGGAAAAGTCTTCACAAAAATTTCCAAATATATAATATTTGCATTTAGTTTATTTGTTTGATATCATGACCTGTTCTTGATTCATAATAATACTTTAGTCAGAGAAAGTGTTTTTCAGCGGCACTAGTCTCTGTAATGTAGAATTATACTAAATTAATACCCACGACACCATTTCACGTAACTCATGATGAGTCCTCTTGTATTTGTCATCAAAAACAAGGGTTACACAAGAAATAATTTGTTGGATTACACTGCATTAATAGTTTCTGATTTAGCCCATTGCAGTTTGACAGGAGAGATAGACTGCTATTTCTAGTAAGAAAGCAAAACTCAACAGATAATTGGGTGACACTGGTAGCTCTACAGCCTCCTCCCTTTTACAGTGCCTTGGGCACAGTGCAGTGCAGACACACACAGCAAGTGCATCCAGCCCTGATTATGACACAGCTGCCTGAGCTGTTCCTCCTCCTCAGGTAAGCACCCACACTGACAAATATCACTTCTCCCCGGTTTGCATGCTGGTCATTGGCTTAACAGGCTCAGGCTTTCCACCAACAACCCACTGGCTATTCCTCTACCCCAAATTCCCCCCAGAAAAACATTTCTTGACCCCATTGTCCACCTGGCCACTGATCCTTCATGGCCAAGCCACAGACGTGCAGATGCAGTGTCTTCTGGGGACCCAGGGAATGGTCAAGAGACAGTGGAATAGCAGTTTCTATTCCTACACAAATATGTCCTTGAAGGAAGAAACTATTGCTGCCAACTTTGTACCATTTGCTGAACTACAGTAAAAAGGGACATTGTTGCTTCAGGAAACACAAAGTCTAGGGATTCCCCTTTAGAGAAACCACTGGTTTTATTGGTTAGAATAGTTCTGAGAGCTGCTGTGAATCCTATTGCCCCTTTCTCCTTATAAAATACTCCTATAGTCTCAACCTAAATACATATCAACCATATCTGAGGATTAACTCAAACTGAAATCAAATTGTAACTTCCTTGCCTCTATACTCCTTTCAATATGCTCAAATGAAAATCAGGCATATTTTTTTTCTATACACATTACACATTTCTTTCTAAGCCACCTTAATCATGACTGTGTGAATGNTTCAATATGCTCAAATGAAAATCAGGCATATTTTTTTTCTATACACATTACACATTTCTTTCTAAGCCACCTTAATCATGACTGTGTGAATGATACCTTTTCCAGAAACATTTGGATATTTTAATTGCTGATTTTTCTATTTTTATGGTTGACTGAGAAACAGTCTTTCTGGGTAGGCCTCTGAAACAGATTGAAATATCCACCTAGATAAAGAAAACCTCTCCTGGAGGGATTGCCTGAATGGGAGATGGACTAGCACACTCTTCCGACTGTTATTGTTGTCTGACCGTTGATGATAAGTACAGACCAAAGAAAAAATTTTAAAGTAACTTTTGCTTACCAGCTAAGCAGAAAATAGCAGGCTAGTATAGAATAGAAATAGTAAATGGGAGGCATACGTGGGTTTGGAACTGTAAAGAACATCTGAAAGGATTGGGCAAGCAGTTTCATTCCAAGTCCAAACAACCTGAACTCCAGCTATATAATTATGTTTGGATTTGGGGTTTTTTCTGCCCGTAATATTTTGTTTGGCTTCTGGACTGTTTGGAAGTTAGAACCTCTTCTGCTATTTACTTATGACATTCAGTGCTGGCAAGGATGATGCATTTCTGAACTATGGAAATCTAAATCCCAAGGATACTTGAAAACCGTCACTTTCGGTAATAAAGTTTAGATATTGTTAGTAATCAGAGCAATTTCAGTAATAAGAGTCTCACAGTACATCAGTCTTGTGACTTTGCTTGAAAAGTAAGGGGTGGGTCAGCATGTATGTGACACGAAGTAGCAAATATTCATCTTAATTATTATGGAGGTACAGTAGTGTCACTAACAAAAATTATTCAGGGCCTTACTAGTTGGATGTGGTCTAAAAGAGGGTTTTCTCATCTGCAGGAAATACTATTTTCCTGATATTTGGCTGAAAATTCAGCAAAACTTTTCAAAATTCCTTGTAAGCTCAAGGCCTTGGAGCAGCCCAGTGTTTCTGTCAGACAAATCACTGTCTTCACCACCAAAATTGCCTCCTATAAAGCAACAATACTACACTTACATTGTCCAGCAGGTACTGCATATTCAGAACACTAAGCATGACTGGTGAATCCAAGAGAAAATAAGAGGTACAGTTACACATACATCCAAAATAATCTCTGCTCCTCAAACAGTAGGTGAAAGGATTGCATACGTGCTCCTGTAAAGTAGGCTGTACATTGCTGCAACTGCCTGAGTTTGGCTGATCCCAATTCCACTAATTTCTTGTAGAGCATTTACTAGTTAGTTGGTCTTCATGTATGGACAAGTTTTCTCTCTTATGCTAAATGCCCCTGAAGTACCCTCTTTGCTGACCCAGAATCCTTGCTCTTGAAAGGCTTCATTTGTGCTCTGCACCTTTGAAACAAAACCAAGATTCTGCATGAGGTATTGACCCTTCATAATTTTACATGAGACTGATTAAAATTAGAATAGCCTTTGTACATGTTGCTCAGCTTTTCCATATTCATTACTTCATTATCAATCTAAATTTTAAAATGGTATAATAAAATAGGTCCAATGATATAACATAATCTGTACACAGTGTCAGTATCTGGTTGGAACAATTTACAAAAAAAAAAAAAAAAAAACCTTAATAAAAGCACATATTTGGGAGATTTCAAAACTTCAGCCAAGGACTCCTAAAATTGGTCTATCATCTCCTTTGGAAATAGGCCTGGTAAGGATCTTCGCAAAAGTCCACTTCCAAACATTCTAACTCCGTTTTAACCATACAAAGCTGGATGTTTTAACTAAGTGTATTCTGTCACAAAAACATCAGGTGGTTCTTGTAAGAAACTGAGATGGATTCTGTAGGGACTCATTTTATTTTGTTCAAAGTCCTGGTTAGGAAGATTGAGGGAACTTTTCCAGGATATTACACAATGATTCTTCATTAGAAGACTATAAAGACAGCTGAGTAAAAAAAATTTCTTCTGGCTTCCATACAGTGTAACCCCATTTAATGCTGTAAAAACACCTCCAAAATTGGCTTGCACAGGGGCCAGATCTTTTACTCTGGTCATCCCTCATTAGTCACTAATATAGTTAAATTTTTCTTAGAGTTTCCACCAACAAACCCCATCTTTGAGGGGTTATGATTCAGCTGTAAATTTTGACACTGGAGTGAAATTTAGCAAATCAAAAGCTTATCCCTAGAGCAAATAATAATTGTATTAATATAGTTATATGTATTAATTTTTATGCTTTTAAGCTATTAAACCTTTTACATCCCAAACAGATTTGTGCCTCCAATAAGTTTTAAAAAGAAGTTACATTTAAGTCATGCCTAACTGATAGTACCAACCCCAGCCTAAACTGTGCTTCTCTAACTCTCCCAGCAATGCGCACTGCACTGGGTACCAGCACCCCCACACCCGGTGGCCTTTTGTGTGTGTTCAACTCGTATGTTGATGCAGATATTCAATTCCACCACCACTGACCTGCAGATGGGGGCCCTACGTTCAATCTCCTCTTTAGCTGCTCAGTCTCAGTGGCAGCTCAGGGTTTTTCAAAGCAAACAAGGGCGAGCGCCTGCAGCCCTGCAAGGAGCCTGTCCCTGGCCAAGCTCAGAGCACCCACCCAGTGCCCAGCAGTGGCCCCCAGCTCTCACTTTCTTTCATTTTTCACATCAGATTAAAAGTCTTTTGCTTGACATGAAATCTTACTTGCATCTGCTGTTAAATGTCCTCTAAGATGCTTTGATGGGTTTTTAATATATGACTTAAAATACTGCATTTTTTAATGTCTTAGGTCATTCGTACATAAATCTGAATTTCTGTTGATGGTCACAATTCACATTCATTGCTAAAATAAAAGCAAAGGCTTCTGAATTTCTCTCTTTCTTTGTAACTTTAAATGCAGAAATAAATGGCTACACAAATAATGCCCACACCGAACATAAGAATTAGATACTATACTATGATTTCACACAAATATATCTATGTATAAAAACACATCACTTTTCAATTAATTGTACAATATGAAATTATGTCATTTGGAAAATGCCAACAACATCATTCTAGACTTTTTCACAAAAAAAAATAAAAAAAGAAAAACAAAACTATGTTCCACTTAGCATAGCAAGTCAAATCTGAGAATTTTGCAAGAAGAATTTGGATAAGCAGCATGACTTTATTTCAGTTAATAATTTTGCCTCTCACAATAAATGTTCTCTGTTTTGCTTACTATTAGTAGGCAAACAAACAAAAATTTCAGAATTTTAGAAACACAAACTTCCCTTTAAACTGAGTGCCTTTAAAAGAACCTCCTCACTCGTAATTATTTTGAGATCATAAGTAAAAAGGAAAAATTTCATTAGAGCTGGAAAAACTTTAACATCAAACTGAGGAAAAGTAGTAGAAAAAAAACTAAAATGTCCTCTTCAGGACAAGAAACAACATCGTAGAGTTGGATCCAGTCCTGGATCCCTGGGGCAGACTGCAGGCTGTGGACACACACCAGGGGTGCAGCCTCATTGTGTTCTCTCTCACAGACACATAGTCACAATTTTAAGTCATAATTAGGGATTTAGGGGGATATAGAGTTTTGCTCTGATGTGTGAGAAAGATAAATTCTTCATCAGATTATGGCAAAAAAAAGAAAGGAAGAAGGAGAAGACTTTCTTATTTGTCTGAACTTTTATTTCTGTGCATTTTAATAAATTAAATCTTATGTTTGTAAGGTAAAATAAATACTTTTCAATTTCAACTGATGAGATTTTGAAACCAAGCATTTTTCCTTTTAAGCTGTTTTGCAGGAGTCCGGTCATTGCTCACCTCTCTGAGGTCCCCAGCCAGGCATGTCTGAGCTGCCCGCTGTGCATGGGCTGCGTGCAGACTTTCACACCCAGCAGCGTGCTCTGAATTGCACCTCATGCAGCTCACCCCAGAGGATGTGCCCACGTCCTCCAGGACCAGTCCATACAGGTATTTTGCTTCATAAGCATTGCATTAAATGTAACCAAATCTAAACACTTTTGTGGAATGGACCTTGCACATAAGTTTTGTTATGTGTTTAGTGAAACAGTGGAGTTTTTTTGAGTTTCAGGAGCTTAAACCTTTCAATTCATAATAAATATAGACCTTAACTACATGTATATGTTGCCTCTGGAAAAAAACACTTCATTTTTAATCTAGCTAATTATCTCTGTCCACTTTTTGAGGACTGTACCTTTGTAACTAGAGCATGACTCTCTCTAATTTTCAGTTTGAAGGCCTGACTGTTAGTAAGGTATTGCTATTAGTATTAAGTAAATCCTTAGCTTAAAATGCAGGTCTGCATAGGACTCCTTGCATACCACACCTTTTAAAAACTTCAATAATGTCTAAAACATGTTCAGTCCTGCCAGTACCCAGATCCACATTTTGCAAAGTTGCCTAATGTCTGGAAACGAGGTTTAAATATACCAAGAAAATATTATAGACAGACCTCTAGCAATATTTTTATGTATCCATTTTTCCAAGGAAAAAGTGATTGAATTGTATAAGCTGCCCCTCTTCTATTTTATTGTAAGAATTCCCTCGTGCTGTTAGTTCATTCAAAGCCAAAAGTATCACTTTACACAGTTTTTCATTGTACTCAGGGGAAGTATATGGAAATTTTAGAGCAATAAGCTACAAATGGGGAGCTGGACTACAGCCAGTCTGCATCCTTCTCATGCCCTTACAGCACTTTTTTCAGCTGTTCTCCACAGTGTATATCCTGAGAGGCTATTATATTTGTTTTGGAGATGCAAAATGTAATAAGTAGACCTTTAACAGTGATGTCTAAGAGGCAAAGCTGACATTTTCTTTTCTTTTTGCTTCAAGAAAAGTTCGTTAGTGGTATTTTCAAGCACAAAAAATCAGACTTTTCCATTATGTGCAGCTCTCGTGTTTAAGTCTGTTCTTTTCCAAGTGGTCAATAATTCCTGTTCTGGTGTTATACAATTCCACAATCACTGTATATCTTGCACAAATTGTTAGAAGGTGCAGGTTGACCTGACTTGGGGCCTCATGATTCTTCTTTGTGCCTTTATAAGAGAAAAGAGGTGATAGCCAGAATAGTGTTATAACTGCTAGAGGAATCACATTTTATGAATACAGAATATGTTATTAGAATGTTGCTATAGAATGTTATTAGAGGATAACATTTTATGAATATACTCAAGCACTGGAGTATTTAAACCTATTGGAAATTCACTGTTTCAGACTCCTCATGGCATGATGAAGCATTCATCAATAACACGGTGACATTTTAATAGAGGGCTAACGTTTCTCATCCTTTGTGTACTGAATATGTACATAAATAGGGCCATTGCAGACATCACAGTCACTCCTCAGTTGCTCCATATAAGACAGAATTTTACAATTCAGAAACAAGAGATGGATTATTTCTTCCCAGTGTATGAAACTCACTCTGGATCAAAACTTTTAGAGATTGTCTTCATAATGAAGACTTTCTTTTCATAGATTTCATAGGCCTTAGGTGATAACTGGCCAAATCACTCATATTTCAGACATCTATATTTGAGTCAGACACTATGTCTGCTGTTTCAAATTGATGGAAAGAAGCCATTACTCTAAGGATAAAATTCTGCTGTCCAATTTTAAAATTAACTTTAGGATAAAACAACACTAGAAACTATCAACTCATTCTCTTCTCTGGTAATAAAAGGCAACTGAAATCATTGGTTCTGATGAGTCTTTCTACATTACAGATTTTTTCATTTAGACAAATGAATAACCTGGCCAGTGGAATGATGGCAGGAGGAATGGTACAGCCAGAAAAAGAAGTGGTGTATGCCTGAAACCCAGAGGTTATCACACTAAACCCTACCTCCTAAAATGTCGGTATATATCAGCCCAAAGATTTTTTCAGGATAGATGTGAAATGTACTGAAATCAATAGCAAATTTGTCAACATTAATGTGGTCAGTCATATTTCGAATTAAAATGAGTTCCTAGAGATCTAGTTCCCAGGATGCTGATAACACTCTTGTGATCTAATAGAATAACAGCAACAAGATCCCATCATGTCTTGAGAGGCAATGGATGAAAAAAATACCATGATAATTAATTACAAAAACAAGTGTATCCAGGGTTAAAATAAAATTCACCATACTTTTTTTTGCAATGTCTTCGAGAAAAATTCATTTAATCTTTCTTGTGCCTCTGGTGCCTATCTCTTTATTAAAGGGACAGAATTTTAATTCTCCTAGATTTGTAAGGTTAGAGTGAAAGTCCCCATTGCTCTAATAACTTATTATGTATCTTAGAAGTGTCTAATACAAAGACAGCTGAGCTGGGATCTTTGGTGAAGTTGCATTATACACAATAACATGCAAAACCCACATTTGACCAATGTCAGTTCCTCACTCTTAATGTACATGCATATATCTCACTCTAAGTTGTTAGAAATGTTTTATTTTATTAAAATTTATTTGTAGAAAACTATTTCTACTGTATATTCACCACTTTTTCAGTGTCTTCAGATGATTTTTTAATTTAAAAGCTAACAGCAAGCATATTTAGGAGCAAGAATTCATGTTTACGGCTCTGTGCTTCTTTTACAGCATTTGATTAGTAACACCTAAAATTATACCGGGAGCTATATTTCCTGCATCTTTATATAGCCTCAGAGCTATCATCACCACCAGAGGGGACACAAAGATTTTTGTATAACTACAAGATTAACAACTAGGGAAGGGAGAAACTGATTTTCAAGTACGCATATAAAATAATGCACTGTATATTCCATGTTTATTTTTAATACGAGAGAAACATTCTGAAAATGGTACGAGATTTTCAACAGGTTACTTTCTAATACTGTTTTACCATTCATAAAGCGTTTTACCACACCAGTCTGTATGGACTCATTTTTCATTATGATTCTTCAGGAAAATGTGAACTTTTGACCTCCCACCTTCCCAACACAGCTTCTATTCATTAAAAAAAAAAAAAAANAAAAAAAAAAAAAAAAAGAACAAACAGCTTACACACACACACGTACATGTAATACACATGATGGATACAAAAAGAACTTGGTGTACTGCTTGCTTAAGGTAACCCCACCAACAAGAAATCATTCAATAAATTGGGAGGCAAGGGAGAGTTACATTTATTCATTAAAAAAGAATCTCTCTTAGAGGTGCAAAATAAAATTCAAAATAACCATGTGACATTTCACACTTCTGTATGTCATCAGTTCAGTTCTTGGCATTAGTGGCTCACGGAAGTGAAAAAAAAAGCAAATGGCCAAATGACCACCTATATGACCAGGGACCATGGAGAATTTTTATTTTTTGCTGTATTTTTTTAGAGGGGGTTGTTGGGGTTTTTTAAGGCTGGACTCGATTATTCTTAAGGTGTTTTCCAATCTAATCAATTCCATTATTCACTTCACTTGAAACAGGTCTTTTTTTTCTGTATGTGGATATGGCTACCAGTGTGTTCTGAAAAGGATTAAAATTTGGGCTCTCTGAATTTGCCACTGAAAGTCTCACAAGAAAACAAACCATTGACTTCCACTGACTTTAAGAGTCTGATGACTGAATTTATTCAAAACCTGTTTAATTTCTGGACTGTAAGATTGGAACAAGCAGTACTTTGTTACAGCAAGGCACTGCTATCTTAGCCAACAAAGACACAAGCAGGTGATTTGCACATGGGAACTCTCTATCTGTCAATAAAAACACTGTACTATGCTACACTAACGTCATGAAGAAATACTATGCCTAGTAAGAGGAAAGATACCACAGTTTTTCCATATGATAAATTAATTCTTGGATTCTGCCGTATATAGTATCTTCTACCCTTTCACTTTACTGTGTATCTGGGTGTAAAGTGAAAAATAAAATGGACCAAGAACTAAAGATAAGTTTCATTCTTCTAGTTCTCCTGACACTGACTCACCAAGAAATGTCAGCACACTGAAATTAAATCTCAGGTGGACTGATAATCACCAAGATGTCTGTTAGTCATCCAGGTTATCACTTCCTACTGGGAAGTGTGCTGTCTTTTCAACAAATATCTATTATTTTGATCCAATCCTACATTTTAAACTCAGTGCAGTGTTATAATCCAGGCAATCCTAAATATGAAGAACATTTAATCAAAACCAGTTTAAAAAGGGAAATAAAACACTGAGTTAGTGTCTGTTATTTTATTCAACTTTGAAATGGCTTGAATATCTTGAAGGTAAATTTTAAAAAAAAAGCAAATGTGTTTCATTGAATCTGTGGTCTGGTGCCTCTTCATAGTTAATGGGCAAGCCAAAACTTGCTGATTTATGAAACATGAGCAAAAAGATGAAGTCAGATTTACATTTCATAAATCAGATGACAGATGTGTAGATACAAAACTGCAGAAATCTACAGAAACTCTGCACTTCTAGTCACTTAGCTGGAGAATTCAAGATTAAAAATAAAGAAAGCTATATTTATTATAACAGATAATATCAAGTTGTATTTCGCTTTTAAAGTAACTCTTTCTCAGAGACTGTAAAATTATCCACAGACAACCAGCTTTCTAATTTCTTCTGTGTCGTACTCTATTAAAGAGAGGTGCTTAGTTTGAGAACACCACAATGTAAGTGATTGCTCTAACCATTCATATTTTTAGCTCCTTATTTCCTCTCAGTGTGTCTGTTTGCCAAAATGAGCGCCCAACTACAAGACAGGGCAAAACTTGTAGATCCTGATCAGGCACAGCTGTCGTTCTCTAATGTGGAGTTGAACACTACTGTTAGAGCTATATACTAATGAGTCCAGTTGATTAGTGTGAGATGCTCTAATCTCAGGGTGCTGGTTGGTGTTAGCAGGGCGGAGAAGTTAGCACATAGTTATGGTGATGCCTGATCTACCACTCCTCTTGAGCACATGTTGCTGCCCAAGGTCTGCCCTGTGTGACTGCAGTACACCTATGTAACATTTAAAGCAACTCAGGTCCGTCTAGTTCTTTGGTTTACCAGACTGAGAGTTCTAACAATTGCAAACTTTCACTTCCACTAGAACCAAAGAATTGAGATTGTTCATATTTAGGAGCACATCCACCAAGGTATATCTTGCAAGTTTCTTGCACCTCCCTTACATGGGATCTGGGACATATAGATGTTGCTGGAGCATCCACAAGTGACTTCCCCATCCTCCCTGACTTTCAGAAAGTCTTACATATAAATCTCTCCTCAACAGCAGTCAGTGTATTTGGTTCCCATCTAGACAGCTCACCGCCTCAGTACTTTTTTGTCAGCTCAGACAACGACTGCCCTGGGGGAAAAACTCCCACTGAAAAACTACAAACATTTAGATTCCAAAACTTCTCAGGCTTGAATTGCCAAGTCATTATGTGGGGTTGGATTGGAAACTTTATCCATTATCAATTTCCTGTGAGTTTCACTTTTTTGAATGCTGCAAATCACTCAGGTTTTTCCTATTTGTTGTTCTATGAAATACTGCACAGAAGCTTGCAAAAAAAATATATAGACAATTATTTCTATCCATCACAATTGTACGTTTTTAACCTTGCTCTCATAATCCACTGTCAATTGTTTGTTGGCCACTACACATCATATTTGAGGGCTCATGAGCCCCCAGTTAGCCATGATGAATAGGTAGGCACTTAGAGGTAAGAACAGATGTCTTTTTAGCATGGTCTCCTGACTCGGAGACACCAAAGGTCAATTAGCAACATGACTGCTGAGCTGAGACAATGATGATGTGAAGAGAAGTTATTACCTCCTTAGGCCATGAGGGAGCCTTTCGTGCTGAAGCACAGTAATCTATATAGTCAGGATGGCCTAAGTCTGAACAAAGGCGAAGTAGTGCCTTGAAGCCTCAGGACACCATTTCCCTTGTTCTCAAACTCAGTACTAAGCACTTGAGGCAAGGTTGAAATGTTAATGTAGGGGGTAAAGAGGGTCTCCCTCATTCTCTGGCTTGTCTTTCAAGGGATCTTCTCCCACATTTCCATTTGAATTCAGGGGAGGAGATACATCAATACAGTCTTTCAAAAATAAATGAGGCCACAGGCACCCACTGACTGCACTCTATTTAAAACTCTCTTGTAATACTTTGGTTCAGCCAGTCTATAGTTTCTTGTACTGTACAAAATCCCTACTGAGTAACGGCAGTGCTACTTAGAGAGGTGCCAAATCAGCACTGCAGGAATCCCACAAGACCTTGCAGACAGCAGGTGACTACAAACTGCCAGTAATGATCCACTGGATACCGACAGATCTAGATACAGAAGATATCGCTAAGAGGTATAGAGCAATAGAGATGATAGATAGAGGTTAGAGAGACAGAACTTAATGGTGACACTGACAGTAGAGGAAGAAGAGTTAGAGAAATAGGAGCAAATATACAGAATATATATGCCTAAGACATTAATCTAATGAGAAACAGAGTCCAGAGAATCCAGCTGTTCAGAAAGTGATTTACAGGAACCCTGAGTCTGAAATCTTGCAGTTGTAAGCAAATGAGTAGTGAAAGCAAATGACTTTGTGCCAGATTAACAGGTGTGGGGCCCAATCTCCAACAGATGAAAAAAGTGGGACCAGAGTCCCACAGTCAGGCATTGTTGGAGGCACAACTCTGTGGCATGTTGCTTTGCATTCATGCCACTATGAACTAAAGCAGCATGACAAATTCTTTCAGAATGGATTAAATATTTCTCATCTCATAACAAAAATTCTTGTTATTTTCTTGTGATTTTTTGCATTACATTAATAGTAACTGTGATTTATGGAGATAAGTCATCAAGAAATATATTAACAATGTGGCCATGGTTTAGTAGAGAACTTCCTTCTATCATATATATTTTAAAACTTAAGCTTGAATCCAATGGCTTCCCAGCTCCCATGAAAACGAATCTGGTAATGTAAACTAGATCTGAGGGAGGGTTTTTAGGGGTAGGGGGAAACAGTGTTAATTTTGGAGTCTAAACGCAGTCTGAGATTGTAAAAATTGAGTATGACTTTTCTTTCTTTGCAAGGAAAGAAGAGACTTTCTTGTCTGCATGTATTTGCAGTGAAAGAATATCATCGCAGTTGCAATACAGCTTAAAAAGAAAAGTGTAGTGACTAAACTAAACCAAACTCGGTGGAACCATAAAAGAGTATCATTAAAAATTCAACAATAAGAAAGGACCTGAGAAAAATGGGATTTAGTATTTGCATAAGAGATTCTGCCATTTTGAAGTGGAAGGTTCTAAAAGCAGAGGATGTTCACCATCACCAGTTAAATCATTGAAGGGAATACTTGAGACATTTCTGCTGGCAATGTGAAAAAACCAACGGCATTAATATAAGCCAAGTTTTTTCTGCAACTCAGTAGCTGGAGTAAGTTCTATTAGTTCCAAAGGAACCTGGCTAATATCACCTTCTAAGTCACAGATGGTGGATCATTCCAATGTAAAAGAGATATATATTATTTAGTCTGCAACTGCAAATAATTGTGGTTTTGCTCCCTTTTTTTCTGTCAGCTAACATGCCAAGCCATCTTAAAGTTCACCTTCAAGTGTAAACCTATCATCCCTACTCAATGGAGAAAGTTAGACCCAGGAAAGAATTTCAAGGGTGACCCTCCAAAGTCACTATATCTCCCTAGGGGCTACGGCAGGAACCAAGTTTAGATAAGTAATCTTCAGGCAATTAAACAAGTTCCCATGATCATGATCTTACGAAGTCCTATGAAGTCCTCTACCTTCACGGACCTGACAAATTCCTGGAATTGCCGGTGAATCAGTTAACAAAGGCTTTTTGTGCATTGTTGGAATAAAACCATTCTTATCAGAGAGGGATTGACATCTTTATTTTTATTTGGAGAAAGATTTTTTTTCTTTAAAGAGACAAAACAGAATGAAAAGTCTAAAACCCAGAGGAGCTTGACTTACTTATATTTTACAACCCCAACCAAAACACCTTCACATCAGAGGCGGAGTTCCTCCTCAGCAACAAGGAATGAAGCCTTCCTGTAGGGGCAGGGCTGGTGGGAGAGGAATCCTGCTTGCTGCCTAGGGTGACCCCCAGAGCAATGCAATACCTTGCAGGAACTTCTTGTTACTTTTCCAAGCAACTTCAGTGCACGTACGTACTATTCCCAGACAGAGCTCTTCCTCTGGAAGCACCCAGGTAGATGGCTGGGCGAGCAACCAGAGCCCTCATCCTGAAGGCTACACACAGAAGAGAATGTGGTGCTCTTGGCCCACCTCCAATGTCCATCTTTGTGAGCTTTGGAGAGATATTGTCACAGATGCCACTTGGTGCTACTCACTGTGTCAGATGACTGCCTATGCCTTTGGTTCACCTCCCTCTCACAGCAGCCCAGGAGGGAAGGTAATGTCCTATGGATATTTGAACAAGCTCTTGCCAAGTTCCCAGTCCCATTGTCACTAAGGCTGTATCTCCCAGCATACAACTTTGCCTCATCTTTCTTGTCTCCTAGTGCCAATGCAAACTGAATCACAAGCCCTTGTTAGCCAGTTAAGCACTCCAGTTCCTCAGATGGGAGAGATTTTGTCTGAACATATATATGAATCTTTTTGTCACATTCTAAATACAAGCAATTTACTAAATTTTAATTGTACAGTGCTTTGGTAAATGCACTATAAAAATAACTAGGAGGTATTTACCAACAAATTTATTTATAGAACTAAAAAGTATCTAAAGGTTATAATTTCTGTTTAGCAAACCTGGTACATGCCTGGCAGACAGGAAAGCAGTGTGTGTGTACTGGATGGTTTTTCAGATGTGCCCTGTTTTTGAAGAGTCTGCTTGTTCTCACGAGATCATGTGGTACTGACATTTGTCACTGTCATTGATCTAGAAAGACTTACCATTTGCCTCCTTTAAATCACTGGCAAATACCACACAAATATAGTGTCACTGATTATTCTCTTGACAGTTAATTGAATTCTACTACCATTTTCCCTACTGAAACAAAGTCTTGCAGCTAATTCCTACACTCGGATGAAAGTCACAGTGACCTCCTTTTGAAGTTCATTTTCAGTTTGTCCATGTATTTGTGCATCCCCTGTCTTTATGTACCTCCACAAGCACTGTTTGTATAACTGAAAGTACTCAATGGTTTAGCAATCAATATAAAATCATGCCTTATGTTTCTCAGACAGCACACACTATAAAGTTTTATTAACAAGGGGTTTCCAAAGCTTTTTTTTTTTTTTTTTTTTTTAACCAGGGAAAATAAATTAGGACTTGATTGGTTTTTGGAGAGGTGGGATGTAATAGGGAGTATTTTTTCTTTTTTGAAGACAAAATGCAACACTAACCTCCAGGAGCAGACTTCACCTTCTCCCATGCCCCAGATTTGGCTTATTAACTCTTACGGTTTAGCATGACACTTTCTTTTCTTTTTATTTTTATATTCTTTTTCTCCTTCCCTTTTTTCATAGTCTGCAACTCTTGCCACTGTGTTCATTATGACATCCCTCTCATTGTAATTTTTATTCCGTTTAAAGAACAGGTTCGTAAGCCTAATGATAGATATTTTTCAAAATATGGAACCATAACTTTCACCCAACTACAGATCTGGTAATATGACTTGAAAATAATTTTCTTATGTATTAAAACTGGTGTCATTTTACTATTTTTCTATGGATATCATGTAGTTCTGTAATGTTCACTGGTTGAAGCAGCTCACATCCTCTCTAGCAGCTTAGATTTTGTTGTTGTTGTTGTTGTCGTTAAATTAAACTGCAGTTTGATAGAGTTTATTTTACTTCCATTTGAATTCTGTGATATTTTCCAACCAAGCAAGAGATTTTTGCCAGGAGGCTGTATAATTCCCTTATGATTATGTATGCATTCCTCCCTCTTTCCAGCCTACCTTTTAAGCTGTTTTTACAAGTTCTCTAGATACTCCAAAGGGTTCATAATTTATCTATCAGTCCTTTTGAAGCACCTTCAATAATGTTCATTTTCATATACTCTGTGATTGCAGTTTTGCAGATAACACAAAATTCGTTGGTTTTTGATATCTGTCATGTGTCTTCTCTTTTTTCCTGCTCCAGTTTCCAAAATTCTGTAACACAACAGATCATCTTACAAATGCTGCATGCTTTTCAGTAAGTAGATATTGACACTGCTGAATTTTGTGCACTATTTCAGCTTTCCACAGAGATCAGCATGGCAGTCACAACCATGCACTTGACAAGTGCTACTTCTATTGAATATTAGATTTCTTATAGCACACTGGTAAATCTGACCCTTCATTTTCTTTCTGAATTGGATATATTCAGACAACCTGTCACAGCACACTGTATGACATGGAAACAAAGGATTCAGAAGCTCATGATCACAGTGAAATGAAAGTCTTCTCAGATATCCAGTCACATTTGCTTGTTCTTGTAGATGGTAAAGAGTGAATGTTGTGTTTGACAAGAGTTGCTGTTTTGGAAAGTGAAAAAGATGGGGACAGGGAAATTATTAAATCAACCCATATGAATTTTCCCTCTCGAGTGGATTTTGCTGTTTGGTAGCCAAAGTAAAGGGCAGTTAAACACCACATCCTACTTTTAACCTTCGCTTTTGTATTGTTGCAAACAGACTTCAAGTGAAAATTCAGGCAGACCAGATAGTCTGTGGTAACTTGTTGCTGCCCAAGAAAGTGTGTTGCAGTTTCATTTATTCCTCTACCATTTGCTTCAAAAAAAATGAAGCTTCACTTTGAAATAAGGAGATAGAGTAGAAAACTTATAGCATAGGAACATGGGCTGGGTGATGGACGATACAAGCCTAGGGGATTTATCTTATCTGTGTGATAACAGACCAAAACATGGTTTTGATTAGTTCTTACTAAGAGTCTTTTCATTCTCTCCATGGTACTCCTTTCAGTCCTAAGGTATAGATGTGTTCTTTAAAAGCATGTTCATGACACTACAAACAATGTCTTCAGAGTTCAGATGGCGAAATTTGAATGTAGACCATCTTCTTTTAAATGCTAGAAACAACATTTGAAACATGTATCATTATTTTTTCACCCAGCAGTAAAATGATGTGATTCCTTACATGGTTCTTGTTCAGGAACATGGAATTATTCCACTGAAAAATTGAAGAATATTTTAGAGAAGTGAAATGTAGTGCCATTTATCCATCTAGAAACTCATCTAAGTTGTCTCTTCAGATTCAGTGAATGAATAAAGAATTAATGATTCAATCCTGTGTCTGAGTTTTTATTCAAATTCCCTTTAGAGAGATTTCTGCCCCCCCACCCCCACCACCTAACTTTTCCTGGCAGGTATTTCCCCTGGTTTAAGGTTCTCAGAAAGCATCCTGGTTTTCACTGCTTGGAGAAAAGTCTGCAGGAGGAAGCTCTTAATTGCTCTTTTAACAGCAGCTGGTAAAAACATTAGGTCTTTAAATCCCATTGAAAATTTCAAGCTTTTTTAAAGGAGTTTGCAAGAAGGGACCAAATTCAGAATGGGCTCATAGTGCTAGGACAGAGAAAAAAATGAGGGAGGATACTTTATCTGAATTTTCAGTGTTCTGTGGGTTCCAAATTAAGAATAAAAGAAACCCACAGTTTTAGAAAGCTGACTCTGTGGGAGGTCTGAGTGAAATAGTCCATAGCAGAAGGCAGAAGCCTTTCAGGAAATGTGCCATTCCTTCTGCATTAACTCTTGCCTCTCTTGAATTATTGTTACTAAGCTCGCTAGATCTGGCCACTGATAAAATGTTCTTCTAAAAGTTTGTCTTGTCCAGGACTGTTCCAGGAATGGCAGTGCAAGCTGTTGAAGGCATTTGTGCATACAATAGAGCTCTGTGAGAAATATATGGTATAACACTGATGGCATTTTTAAGTGCTGTTTAGCATGAGAGTAAAGGTTTACACAGCATACATAATATATAGCTCTGGTCGCTAAATGTCTGCTGCCAGTGCTTCCTGATGTCAACAGTGGCTGCCATTGTTTAGTCAACTTGAAATCTTTAGAAATATAGCTGTGAAATTCTTTCCTCAAATGCAAAATGAACGGCCCTAATAAATACACTGTGCTTTTATGGACATGAAGTTCCCTTTAGGATTAGAGGAAGCTGAAGAGGTTTGTTAACATAGTGCTCAGTGCTATTCAGAGTGGGTGAGGTAGGAGGGTATTTAAAAGTACTCAGCCTAGCCTGATTGTGTTCCTGCTAAATTCAACCTCCCATTTGCTTTAATGGCCAGAACAGAAATGAATCATTAGTACAAACTGCATCTGATGGAGAAACTCCTTGAGGATTGCTCTTTAAAACTAAGTTACTTGATCATAGTTGTCCCTTTGGCTTTGAACCCTCAAGGTTTTTTTTTCACACCTCTTGCTTTCCAGTACCATTTTAAGACATTCCTTTCAGACAGAAAGCACCATTCTGGTTTCTGTAAGAACATATGATAGCAGTGCCTCAAACTTTCTATTTAAAAGGATTGCTCTAACTTGTTCTTTGAAAGTTCTCCCACACTGCTTGCTGCAGGCTTTTGATACTCAGTAAAGAAAATTTCCTTGGGTAACAAATCTTCTCCCTCCACTTCCCCCAACTCCTTTCAGATTTGGTCAAGATTTAAAGTGAATAAATGTGATTTGAGATCCCAGTGTTGATTGGAGTGAAGATGGGAGACAAAGAAGAAAACATGTGAGAAGAAAGCATCCCTTCTGCAAGAACATGTTTTACCGTTTGCATTACAGTGCAAAAGAAAGCAACAAATTATACATGAACTAGGACAGCAAAAGAACAGTACTACAGTCTGCAAAAACAAGTTGGGGTTTTCTATTGATTTTATACTTCTTATTCTTTCCCCTTGTACAAACACGGTAGACACAGTCCAAACTGAAGATTTTGACAGATATTACTGTGAAGTATTGACAGGAGGAGGTTTGCGTGTTAAATCTTCAATCTGACCTATACTACATGTTATGGGCACATCATTTTTAATCTAAAAAGAACTTAAGTATATATCTTGAAACATTGCATTCAAATATATAAACAGTATTACTCGGTACTATATCTTCCATATTATTTCTTCCTTATGAATGGATACTGAGTTTCATCACCCCTGATCAAGACTAAATCCATTGTCATCATGAGGGACAGAGAGGCGTACCCTGAGTTTAGGCTCTCAAAATTCAACCATTTCATACCCAAACTCAGTTCCTTGGGTTTTGTGATAGCTTTCTGTACTCTGGTTCTTAATCACACAATCTGCAGTTATTTTTTTTTTCATCATTTTTCAAAAAGTAATGGTTTGATACAGTATTTTCTGCAAACAAGACAAGTAGAAAAGCATAACAGAGATGTGCTGGAGAAGAACAGACAGTCTCTTTTCAGAAGATTTCATCTCAGAGGTGAAGTCTGTCTCCTCGCCCATGCTATCTTCATTGCCACATGCAGCAGTTACGTATTTACTCCCCATGACTGTCACTCTGGTGCTACTGCCTGAAATGGCAGCTCCCTTTCAGTGAGTGATCACAGTCCTACACCCAACAGCACTGGCACAGACAAGCCACACAGACAGCTGATATCTGTGCTTGAGCAGTGTGTGTGATGAAAGAAACAAAACAAAACGGCATGGAAAACGGTGTCTGAAGTTTAGCTTTACATTGTTCATTTATAAGAGTTTTAGAAATAAATCTGCCTGAGGATGTTGGGATTTGTGCGCACAAAGGCACCATCTGCAGCTGTCATGTGTGCGTCACAATAAAAGTTTTAAGAAACAGCTCAGCATTGGTCCATGAGGCCAGTGAGACTTGGTGCTTGTCTTGCACACACACATCCACAGCGCTGGCAGCATTTTGCAGTGGAGTGTTGGAGTAATACTCCACTTCTAGTCTCACATCGCTGAAAGAACAATTTATCTCATCATATTTCCACAGGTCTAGGCAATAACACTTTTTAAATAACATACTGTTTTATGTATAATTACTGCTAGTCAGATTTACACTATTGATTTCAAATGAATCTCAGTATATGATACTGTGTTAAAGCAGACTTTTGCCAGTCAGAAATCTGGGTTTGAGGGACCAGTTTTCAGTGCTCACCCTTTCCATCCCTTCTTCTTTCTTTGATACACCATAATTCTGTATATTTAAATTTGGATGCAATTGCTACTGATGGAAGTAGCAATAACAACACTAAACAATAACAGAGGCTTTCTTTCATGTTCAATAATATCTAAGTCAAAATTCATCATTCATAGTAATTTTTGGACTCATTTTCACATATTTGGAACTTAAAATATTTGGGAGTTCCTATCAAATGAAGCCCTAGTGGAAGCTGTTTATGAGTAACTTTAAAAAAACTTGATTTATTTTTGGAGTGTTTAGAGGGTAAACATCAATAATTCTTTGTTTAGCCCACTCTGAGCATTGTGACTGTGTGTCTGTATCACTACAGCTTGTTCGGGATTAACATTATAATACTCTGGTTTTGTAAAGGTGAGTTATAACAAAGTAAAAAGATGTATTCCAGAATAAAAGTTAGAAAACTTGTTCTTCTCTTACCAGAAACATATTTTATTTGTATATTTAAATGAGTACTGTCAAATTTGTTGACTAGAGAACCATTAAACATTGAATAGTGTCCTAGGCATGTAACTAGAATTATTTCTCTTATGGAGAAATTTCTTCATAATTTTAATAGGAACAGCAGTTCCTTAATTAACATATCAATTTCTATAAAAGGGTATACTATTGCTTTAACTTTCAAAGTGTTGCATGCCAAATAGTCAAGGAAATAGATGGTCAATAAAAGTAAGAACATCTGTTCTTTTCTTTTTTACACATACAAGCAAGGAAGCCAATAGCTGTGGTGATAATGCAAGGACTCTCTCTCAAAAACTGCAAAAAGAAAGATAAGTCAGCATTATAAGTGCTGCAATTTTGAAAAGCAAACAATACAGAATGTTAGAAAAAATCAACTCTCCTAAAATTCCTAAAAAATTTAAACCTTCCAGGAATTCTACCCATCAATAAAAAGGGGAAAAGATAAACAAACAGAACCAGCATCCTGTAGGACAACCATTCTTTTGGCTTACATGAATTCTGTAACCTTTCACATGAAAGCCATTTGTTTGAACCTTTCCTTGCTCAATACCAATGATTTAAGTCTACAATCATCTGATAGCTGTTTACAGGTTTATATGGCATTAACAACTGTTCATCTGATGGTAGAGTTCACAGCTGACAGGTATGCATCACCCAAAACCTCTATCTGGTTTTCCAGCTGGTGAGCAACATTTCAGGGACTTGAGATAAAGTACATTTATCTCTTCAGCTTCACGTGTGCTCATTGTTTGAAAGAGAGGTGGTGTGGGCAGGTGTTACTCCTCTGACTCTGGGGACATGTCATGGTGTTACACAGCCTGAATATCAAAGGTGCAGAGGAACCACCCATTTGTGCAGGCTCAGGCAACAGGAGTTACAGCTACTAAGCCAGCACTACACTCAAACATCTATTTGTTGTTTGTTTCTCTGACAATTTTTTTTCTGTAAGCATTGCTTTAGGAACAGAATTGCCCCTGACATGGCTCTCTTGTTTAATATTTTTTGGAGTCATTACTATGTTTTTGCATATTTAGTATGCATTATGTCAAAATTTTCTTTTTTTTGTTTGGACAGGGCTTTTGGTGTGAGGTTTTTGGTGGTTCAGAATTAACCTAAGAAAATAGACACTGACTTTTGCCTTCCTTGATAGTTTTGCTGAGTGAAGAACTCATGAAGCTCATAGTTAGATGGATTTCTGTATACTCTGCTTTAGAAAAAGCCATTCCTTCATAAAGCGCTGGTTTGTTTGGGGTTTTTTGCTGATGGGGATCATGATCCTTTAAAGGCTCATATATTAAACCTCCTACATCTGAAAGTGGCTGTGCTTCTGCTCCTGTGGTTGTCACTTCAGTGTACCTGTTGATGCTGCCTTGCTTAGGTGAAGGAAGTAACACCACAGAGAAGGGGAGGATGAGCAATGGGCACCAGAAACTGATAATTAGCCACAGCAGTTCATTAATGTTTATGTAGCTATCTCTGAACTGCCTTAGCCATTAGGTGTGTAGTTTTATTAGATTCACCTGTAGTACACATAAAGTTGAATAATTCAACCTGTTTAGCGTAGGAGTTTGCACCAATGACACAGAGAAATAGCGTTTAGAAAAAAGTCAACAACTGCTGTGTAAATACGTGTGTCTGTGTGATTTCAGTCTCACCATTTTGGCAGCCTGCTTTTTCTGTCACCAAAAGCAAAAATGAACCTATCATTAAGAATGTCTCACATACCTGAAGAGATAAAAAGATTGACTACTTAGGATATTTTTTAGTTTCATGAACTACCTAGAAAGATGCTTTGTTACTGAAGAAAAGTTAGAACAGTAACGACCACCTCTCCTTCAGAAACATTTTCAAGAGCAGTTTTCATTTCTCCTTATGTGTTTTATTACTTCTCAAACTGACCTGAACTGCCTTCATAGCTGAATAAAATGTGACAAGTCCTACAAAACTTTTTCATTGCTTGTATTTAAAGAACAAGTAATAGACAGTGAAAGACACAACAGAAGTAACCCAAATAGCACACATAATGACAAGGCATTTGTAATTTTAATGCAAACAGAAACAGAGAAATACTGAAGCAACCTTTTCACTATATCCCCAGGTTCCCATACTCAGCTTCAAAAGTCCTCGAGCCCTGACCAACTTCCAATAGCAAGGCTGCAAGTGGAATCTGATTAAAATCTGACTTTACTCCTCAAGGGAAGTTACAGGATAAATTAAGGAAGCAGATGCAGTCTTATTGGTCTTGACAGTGTCTTGAAACACCAGCATTTAAAAATAGAAACCAAAATTTCCAGTACCTATGGGCAAACCTAATGAGGAGGGAAGAGGAGGAGGAGGTGGCAGGGGAGAAAGGATACCTGCTGTGGAGAAACCTTTCACTTCTGGGGCAGGATGAGTTCAGAATCTCTGCTCTATCTGTCTCTGCAAGGGCACAGAGTCCCTCTGAGAGGGGTCTCCTGCATTGTTACCAGACACACACGTGCTAGCAACACAAGTTCCCCATGCCAGGCGTTACTGTGGCTGCATCTGGGAGAGCAGGACAGTTCTCTGCAGGATGTGCAGGGTGCACAGCCCTCAAGAGGGCAAATGCAGCTGACCAAGTACCTTACCAGCAGTACTTGTCACTCCTCTGAGTTGCTCCAGCAGACAATAACATGATTTCTCTACTTTGTTATTGCTCTCTCCCTGTTTCCTCAGGGAAGTCAAGTTTCCATAGGAAACTCAGCTATGGAAAGCTGATGCTGATTCTGCCAGAGGTCTAACAGCAGACCCCCTCAGGCAGGAAGGCAGCACAGTGGGCCCAGTGGGAAGAAGCAGATGGATAGAAAGCCAACCTGCTTTCCAAAACTATTTAAATCTAAATGTTCTTTTGCTGTGGCTCTGTAAAGGCCATATAAAATCATGGAACATTTAATCAAAAAGACGGGTCACAATGAAGGGCGAAAAGTAATGCCAAAAATGAAAACAGATAGCCCTTTTTAAATGAAAATATAAGCCTGATAAAGACTGAGGTAAATATGCATCTCCCCCTTGAAAATTGTGAACCTGCACAGCTAAGAAGGGGGTTCCATGGAATACCCAAATGAGTAACAGTAGACTTTTTGATGCTGATTTTCAGTTCTGAGTTCGAAGTTTGCCTTTTACCATGGCAATAGGACATATTTTTAGTAAAGATGTGCTCGATTCAGCTGAGGACATCATCTCATCCTGCTGTTACAGGATGAGAGCAAAGCTTTCTCATGGTTCTCATGGTACCTTCCCATCATACAACTCATTAATTTTCAGGTAAGATGAAGCAAATAACTGGCTTGTATGCAGTACTCCACTGGTTTCCCTGATGGTCTGTCTTCTATCTAATGTGATGAGAATTCTGATCACTCAATCTGGAGATTTGAGAAATCTCCAATCTTCTACCAATCACTAGTTTATCTGAATACAAACATTCTTCTAACTGCCAAAAAACTTACAGTGGGTCTGGAAATAAATTCAAGCCAGGCCCAGCATCATCTTAGCCTGTCAAAGTTATAGTGTAGGTAATAATTTGCATGCTTGCAGATTGATATACAAATGAGTTAGGGTAAGCATTAAGATAGACAGTTCAGTAATAATCTGTCCACAGACAAATTTCTCCAGGAAAGAAATGTGCTTTAAATATTAAACACAGACACAGTCTTCAAGGTTATCCTCTCAGTGGAAAAGTTGGATAAAAACACTGGTTATTTCATATATACTTATATATAAAATTTTAAACCTGTGAGATATACAGTACAAACATAAGGAACTGGCATTTAGGACACAATTTTCAGTTAAAATAAAGGTCGATGTTTGTCCGAGGTATAGGTATGAAGTTACAAATACCCAAAAAACCTGCTTAGCTGTGTGTGGAGAAGAACATGAAAGTCCAAGTGAGGCTGAATAAGACAGAGGAAAGAAGTGAGAAGGAATACACTTTGCAAAGTGCAAGTACACAACAGGATTCAAAATTACATTGATTTCTCAGACCTTTGTTTGGTATATCGTATTTATCATATGCTTAGTGTTTTATGGGACGGGTAGTACTGCTGAGATCACTCACTGCAATTCAGCATGAGCTGACTGAATGTGACTTCCCCAATGTATTGCCCCAGGTCACATAACAAATATGATGACCAAAACCACAATTTTTGTTTGGAAAATCTTTTTAACATTTATAGCCTTGCTTACTGATCAAACTAATAATCACACCTTGTTAAAGGCCATCAGAAAATAAATCCAGTCAGTTTAAATGCCAGCAATAGCACTGCAGTCTCCATTATGCACATGCTTGTTTGAACAACAACGACTCTTGCAGCAACAAAGTAAACTGCGTTTCCTGGATCTGGCACTTTTTCATGCCACCAAATTAGCAATTCACATCTGCATAGTTTCAGTCTTCGTTACCTGCTTCAGGATGTCCAAGAGAGATACAAAATCTGCAGTTTCTTCTCTCCATTCCTGATTTCACTGTTCCTATCATCTTTTGCTAAATTTCTAGGGTTTTTTAGGGCCTGGACTGTGGCAGGTATTTTTAAAGAGGAAAGTGTCCTGTAGCTCTGTGGTAGAGCTCTGCAGTTACCTGAGCCCCATAACAGTAAAGCCAATACAAGAGGAACACGTATTCTCGTGTTCCCTCTCTGACCTTTCCTATTTTGACTTGAAGGGGAGCAAAGCTGGGATGTAACTGAGCAGGTTCCAGAACTGAGAGAGGATAGATAGCGGTTAGAGGAGCACCAATAAACAGAGCACCCAGTACCCCCATCCTAGATTTAAAGAGCAATTGTAGAAGACATGATAAAAATGTTATGGTATTTTGTGGCACGGTTTCCTACCGGATATGGCTCAGATAATTTCAGAATCGCATTTAAGTCAAACATCAAATGTCTGAGGAAAAAGTGTTGAAAAATTATTTTTATAAAAATGTGATTACATGATGAAAGTGAGTGAGTGTATGCAGCCTTATACACAAAAATCAAGGAAAACAGAGCTCATGCTAGACACAATATTCATTCAGGGATCTTAAGGGAAAGAAATATTTCCATGCACTTTATTTTCTTGTCAGAATAGGTATCATCCAGCAAAGCAACTTGCCTTTTCAATATTTCTGTTCATGTGCTGGTTTTAGGTTGGAGTGAGGGGTTATGTTTGTCTTTGAATAGTAGAAAACGTATCTACAATGTCCAGAGGTGAAAGTGCCTAAAGCATGAATAATTGTGTGAGTAAGCAAAGTTGACTGTGGATAATAACTGAGATGCAGGTCTAAATCAACAGGCAACAAAACACCACAGGAGAATACAGGCATAGGTATCCCAGTGTTAGAGACGTCAGCAAGCTACTCTGAGTTTGTGGTAAGAGCACAAAGGATAAAATAGAAATGTAAAATTAGTATAATTTAAGAAAATATTATATGTGTCTTGACCTGCAACTGACATTTGCTTTAAACTGTGCCAAAGAATCAACTCTGACTCTTATGCTACCAAAATACTTTCTCCTCCAAACAATGGAATTATCTCCTCCCACACATACCAAGATTCTCTAGAAGTTCAATGTAACTCAGTACATACAAGGATTTGGGCAACATTCATTTCATATTTGTAAGCTGAAGTAATAACAAGGGAAAGAGCTCTCTTGAGGAAAGATATGAAATGTTTCCACCAGAAAAAGGAAAGAAAAAACTTAAAGATAACAACAAAAAATAGTGCAAAATGTGCCAAAAGGCTTAAAGGAAAAGTATACCCTGCAAAATCCTCTGCTCAGCCCAGCGTCTCTTGCCTATGCTTGCTTGGGGACCTTACCCACTAGGGAGGATCACCCATTTTTTAGGTGTTTTAAGTGCAAGCCTCCTTGGCTTGTGGATTTCTACATTGGCTTTAGTCCTGTGCAGTTCCTATTTTAAACCCTGACTGAGATCACAGGTGTCACTGGGAGGTTTGTTCCCAAGGAACATTCCTGACTCAGGTCATTTGGCAGCCTGAACATACCAAGCACCAGAATGCCCTGGTATTACCAAGCAGGAGATTGTAAAAGTGAAATGGAGCTTCTCAAAGTCAAAGTATTGGCTGTAATTTTTTTGCTCTGCTGCTTATCTTGACATTAAGACAGCATGTCATTCTAGAAGATGTGCTACAGCTCCACAGGAAACTTCCCACTAGTGAAACATTAGTGATAAAGAGCCTATGTGCAACATTATATAATGGCACAGACTAGATGTCATCCAGTTTTCTTTATGACTTCAGAACAAGTGAATTTAGGACAGCTGTAACAAGGAAGACCAATGCTGAATTTCTGAATGGATTTTATAGAACTTCACAGAAGATATGTCTGTATAATTACTAATATTCTCGTAGTAACTGTAATTTTAATAATAAGGCATGTAATCATTTAAAAGAGTGTATGTTCCACTGTGACCTTGATGCTTAATTTACCAATTTGGTTTGTGAATGTCACATGCTTTCTAATGGCTTCATAGGAGTTCAAATCCATTTAGAATATGCTTTGGAACTTGAAAATAAAAAATCCTATTATAAATTAATTAAGGGAAAAAGTAAATGTTCACCCAGAGCATTGTGTTAAGCGTATAGATGAGTCACTAAAACAAAAAAGGAGAAAATAATTGAGTGAGGTTTTATTTTTTATTAATTGCTCACCCATGGATCTACATATGTGTCTACCAGGCATCAGAATTCATGGTGTTAATGTGATCATAAGTGGTGATTTAAAGCACAACAACTATTTTTATTCTCCACTCTGCATTCCAAGATGGGGATTTGCCACCACTAAGCCTCAGCTGAAGGAACCACCAGATAACATTTCTCAGCCTTCAGAAATACCACCATATCACATATTTGTTTGAAATAGGTAATGCTCACTTCATCCTCTAACTCTTTTTCTACAAAACCCTACTCTTCTACAATATTGCTAATCTACTGCTTCAGAGCTTCATGCATCTGCAAACCTCCACACTGGAGGAGGCACTCGAAGCAAAACTCCTAATTCTGAGAATATTCTTTATCAGTCACTATGCTTTTCGGCTCAAAATAAAAAAAAAACAACCCTTCCAGTTCAGACATCTCTATGTCAGCCTAAAAACAGTGAAAACTTTTTTTTCCCTCTCTCACCCACATTTAAGGAATTTAAAACTGACTGTTCTGTTGGCAAGGGAGAGGATGGGGGTTGGGTGTCCAGCTGTTTGCAGCAATCTTGGCGCAGAGAGAGGCTCATATCCACTGCTGCAGACTGGGACAGTCGGACTGAGGGCAGTGAAGTAATCCCACTGCAGGTCTAGCTCCCAATTGTCCCCGATTTTTTTCATCAACAATCTTCATTGTTTGTCCTCTGTTTCAGGGTTTCCCTTCAGTAAGTAGGCAAGTTTGGAAAGAGTGAAAAAATTTCAGTTTTAAAAGCAATAGCTGAATTCTTCTGTATCTCCTTCAACTCCTTCCTTCATTCACAACCCCCTGCTCATATGTTTACAGTTTTTGCATATATTCCAGGTTTTTTTCCAGTTTCATTCTTTATCCTGCCACTTCCATGTATTTTAATTTCACGTCCCAGTTTCCTATTGTGATATGCATTTGAGAAGGTTCAGAGGCAAGCAAGTCTTAAAAAAAATGAGCAATGACTGGCAGGGTGTATTGACTTCTCTAGATTTACATTTCCCTCAGCATTCACAGGAGTCTAATTGATTTGTGGACCTTGTGAGCTTTGTCCCTCAAAAAAAATAATTGTGCATGCAGTACAATTATATCAGGGCAATTAAGAATTACAATTTGATTTAGGAATAATAACAGAATTCAAGACAGAAAACAATCACCTTTTTCTGGTCTGTTTCTTTTCTAGGAGAGGTCAGAGCCAACACTTCCACCAAATTCAAGAGGAAGACTTCTCTGCCTTTATTGTCAAATAAACACAGTTAAAATACATAAACCAGACATATACAGTCAAAATACATGGACTATGTTTAAGGCCAAATTTGGTAACTGATCACAATGAATTCACTGTTGTTAAATGAGGGCAGATGTTGTCCCTATAAGACTTTTTCGTTTATTTAAGATTTCAGCAAGCGTTGCTGAGTTTATCAAGACCTACTTTCTTGTTTTGTGTACAGAGTACCTCATGCAGTGGATTACTGCTCCATATCTGAGACTGTATGACAGGTCTGCAGCACAAAGACAAAACAAAACCAAATAACATCCAGTATGATTGAATCCCTTCATCTGGCATCTTTCTCTAGAGTACTGCTATTGTTTAGGCAAAGATTGCCATTTTGAGACAAAAGTAAGGCCATCATTCTAAACTCTTAATGTTGAAATATTTTAGAACACCTGCACACAGCTGGTGGCATAGTCCTGAAAATTAGAAGACAGAAAAACAAAACAAATTCCAAGAAAAATACTGAGCTGGATTTCAGTTTAGTTGAAAAAACCTTCAGGCTTTGGAAGCATCCTCTGCAGAGAAGAGCAGAGAACCTAAAGCTTGAATATGTTTCCAAGCAAAAAGAAAGAGCCCACTGTTGCTAGTATGCCATGAGCTGAAGGATTCCTAGGGATGGGAACACAGTTCAGTCCCTTGGAAGAGACAGCCCACGAATGGCCACACAAAAGCCAACTGCATAGTCACTCTCCAGCACAGCTGATAAACAAGGCAGGGGAAGAGAGCAGTGGGATCAGACCCCGGTCTAGCTGAAGCTGTAGCTGCTGGAAACACTGTATTCCAAAGCAGAGCTGCAGTAAATGATCAGCGGGAGCAGGGGACTCACTACACCCAGAATGATTAATATTTGAATGTGTAAGGAGCCCAAGGAAAGTTCTCTAACTCTGCTAACCTCAGCCACTTCTTATGACTGATAATATCAGGGACACAAAGGGCAGGAAAGTAGTTAAGGAATTGCTCCCATGAGGCCAAATCTACACACTTTTGCCCTCTTCATTTGTAGGAAATTTGTTAAGGAGCCGCTGTTGCTTTCAAGGTAAAAGTTGGCCCAAGGCAACTCTGCTGTTCTGTTGGTAGAGCCCACAAAACCACAGGCTCTTGATTCTCTCTAGGGGAGATTTTGTAAGGTACAAGTGGGAGTTACATACCCAATTCCCATTATCTCTCAAAGACAATTACATGCTTAACTGCCCTCTGCGCCTTTTATAACCTTCCCTTTTAGAGTCAGATGTTCCTGATTACATAGATTATCTACAAAAGGTTTCACAACAGCAGTACTTTGAGGTACTTCTTTAAAATGCTATTGGAAGGTTTCATAGCACACGAAAAATATAGAGTAATAATCATGTAGACTATGGATTGTTTGTTTTAAGAAGCTGACATTTGCATGCTAAAATAGAACACATTTTTAAGGAAGCATACCCTCAGTCTAAAATATATGCAATTGTGGTTTATTCTGTTGCTCCAGTGAATTAAAACATCCATTCTACAAGACACAGATGAGATAAAATCTGGGGGATTGATGACTTTACAACATCACAAAAGACTGAGGGGGAGACTGCTGTAAACTAGTTTGCAGTAAACTGAGTTTGCTGTAGAAAATTATGTCCACCATGTGGTAATGGGTTACTGCCACTCTCAGCTCTGGTCTTGCTTTATTTTATTTTTCCCAGTCTAGTTGGCTGTAAATCTTTGAAATTGCATAATGCCAATTAAGAAAAATAAAGAGCAAATTGAGATACCAGTATTCATACAGGAATGTTGTTGGCTGAGGCCCCAGATACTTTTTATGTCTCCAGTGATTTGCCTGTAACTGTTCCAGGAAGTTTGGGAAAAGCTTTGCATTGACATCGTGCTGCAAATGCTGGAAAAGCTTTACCCTGGGAAAGACTCGAAGCTAAGTTCAATGTCCCGGGTAACCTATCCTATGACTTCTATGGACATTCTCAAGGTTAATGAATTTAGCAGAACTCCAACCAATCTCCACACACACTTTTCAGAGCAGTTTCACTAAAGGGAAAGTTAACAAATTGTTTATTTTTAATGTCATTTTTCTCCTCATTTCTCTCTTCCCAAAGTTTTGGAATTTTATTTTTTATTTAGGTTTTTCTTTTCCTCTCAATGCTGCTATGAATTACTTAAAGGGAAAGAACTTAATATTACCTTGACTTTAAAAAAAAAAAAAGAAAAAAAAGAAAAAACCCACACAAAAAA
>VZTH01014513.1:23402-58515 GCA_013397815.1 Aleadryas rufinucha | reverse complement strand
AAACCCCAAAAAAAAAAAAAAAAAAAAAAAAATTTAGTTCCCACAACAGTTTATTCTCACTACCAAAGTCAGAAGATTAAGGATGACTCTCCTCTTCGTAATTCATGGGTTTGAGGCTTGTTTCTTTCTTTTTACAAATGAAAAACAATAAACAAAAAGAAATAAAAAGTAATTCTGTAGAACAGCAAAGACTGTGGACCATTTAAGCTTTGGTTCAGGATGGCGGCTAGTGTGGAAGGATAAGTCATCCTAAGTGTTATCTTCTGATGAGGGGAGAAAGTATTCAGCATATGTTAGGTTCAGCACTCAATCTATCAGTAGAAGATTCAGTGGAATTACTCTTTTGAGTGGGGTCTTCTTTCCTTGGAATTATTGCATTTGCTTTCCATTGTCAGAGAGTGGTTGGGCTCTTCTGACCTAGACTGACTCAGAAGCTGGGTGACCCAGTCTCCACAGAGTTATCAAAGACCTGGAAGCTCACTGCTCTTCTCTAGAAGCCTGTCTTTGACTATAAGAGGAACTTGATGACTAGTTTGAACCAGAAGCCTTATTTTTAGAAGACTAAGGTTAGTTAAGAAAAAGGTCAGCAAAATAAATTCTGATCATTTTATGGCTCTTCATTTCCAAGTTAAATCTGGCAATGCGAAAGGTGTGTAAAACCTGTAAAAAAAAATGTGGGAAGCATCAATCCTTTTTCTAATAAAGGTTGGGAACAAAAACAAGAAATATAATGACCTTGAAGGTTCACAAGAAATTAACTTCCATGGCAATTGTTTCTAAATATGACATATTTTCAGACTTCTTATTCTTGAAGTACATTTTCCTCATAAATATGTTGTATAGAAAAATTGTTTTTATAACTTCTCTCATTTTGCTTTGCTGATATTTTACAGACAAGGGTAAGTAACACCACAGAAACAATGTTGACTGTGTGTACTTGTTGCTTTTAATAAAACTGTCAAGTACTAAAACCCTTCCAGTTCATATGCATATTTATAGATTGTTTCTCTCCGAATGGATAGGAAGAATTATTTTTAAAGCCACATTCCCAAGTGCAAAGGGGAGAAAAAGACAGGGGGGAAAAAAAAACCAACTCATTACAAAAAATATTTTAGAAAAATTAAGACAAGACTCTGACAAAGAAAATAACAAACTATTGAGTAGATCCCAGAAAAATTATTCATTCAAAAATTTATTTAAAGAAAATCTTTAAAGTGTATTTTAAAAATAATATGATTCTAAGCAAGAAAAGCAAAAAATGAACTACTAGAGACCATTTTGTTTCCTCTTGGTTGTGGTGTAGCTTCCTACTGTTGTATCAACGCTATTCAAGATATCTATTATTAACATTTCAGAGTATATAAAAGCCCTCATTGGACTGCAAAAATACAGGTAACCTTTTTTTTATATATACAGGTAAATACACATACTCAGATATAGACAGGTTATGTCCACTATATTAAGTTCAAATACTTGGGTCTAGCACACAAGTACTTAAAATCACTTTCAGAGGTACTGACTACAAAAATCTCAGGAAATTTAGCCGGGAAGAGAATCCAGAGGTTAGATCTGCAAAAGTATTTAGCCCACTTAATCACAACAGCTATTTTAGTGGAAATTGGATGCTTAAATACATTGAAGGATATGGCTATAAAACTGCAAGAGCAGATTAAGTACTGCAGTTCTTAAACTTGCAAAAATAGCTGGTCCTAATTAGTCAGATTTAGTATATAAGCCTGCAATAGTAGCAATACTTTTGAGCACTCATTAGCGGATGTGCAGAAGCCATCATGTTAAGCTAGCATTACCTGAAGCTCAAAGTGTCAAAGAAAGGGCAGGTCAGTCCCACCCTTCAAATGTAATTCAGTCCATAGCCTCAGATAAGATTTTAAATTTTGTGTGACATCTTAGAGTGAGAAACTCAAGTGAAATTAGCTTCTTGCCTTCACATAAAGAGTTATTTTCTGCATTTATCAAATCTGAAGGCCACATCTACAGTACGATCCTTTTATAAAGCTAGTAAACCCAAGCATCAGAACCTTAAGATATGGTTTTTTTGCTCTGTATCTTCTCCACAAATGCTAACAGATGGGGTTTAAACCATATGCTTAACTGTGGTTCATCTACAAGGACAATTAATACCTCTAGGAGTCCTTCATTTTGATATTGATTACTATGAGAAGCTTAAAATACTCTCCTCCTCAAGGCTGAAAATTCTCACAGACTTCAAGGACACTTCAGCTTTAAGAGTAGAAATAATCTGGCTCAATTTAGATGCCAACACAATTAATCATTCTGGGTTCCCCTGACAGTCAATGGAGATCTATTCAGTGTAGACAGTGGAGTTCAGGTTGTGATTCATTTCATACTGAAGTACATACTTAAAATAGGTCAGTGAAACCATGCCCTAATAAGGCCTGTTTCTCTTCATAGTCTACAGATGGAGCCTAAGATGATGAACTCAACTGAAGATAGCTGAAGTTAAAATTAATCCATGCCTGTACTATGCAGTGCAACCTTTGTGGATGTAGTCTATCATACCCAGTATCCTGTTTTCCACAGAACAGGATGAAGAAAATGAATTTTCAAATATAAATATTTTTAAGCTGAGAGTCTTGCAGATTTACCTGCAATATAAATCCCAGAACTGTAATATATCTGTTTTAAGGTTATGGTAAAAATTAGTGTAAACAGAATCTAAAGAATCAAGGTCTTCAAAAAAAAAAAAAAAAGAAGTAAAAATTAGACGTGGGATTTCAAAAGCAAAGGGATTTGAATGTCTAATGAAACTGAGTAAGCATATCCCTTGGGTTTCTTTGGAAGCCTAAATATTAGTAAAGGGAAAATGAGATCAAGAAAATATTGGCATTTCTTACGATTTCTATACTGAAGAGGGAATGCAGAAAAAATAGCTAGTTCTCTTTCAGCAAATATGTTAATGTAAAGTCATTATTCATTCATTCCATCATATTTTATGACTAAGAAGAGAAAGGGAAAAGAAAGAAGAACATTCCAGTAGTCACATTCTATTCACTTCAGCTTTTTTCAGTGCATATGAGTCCACATTTATGCAATCTCTGACCACTGATTCTGAAAAATAAAACTCACAGGAATCCTGTGAGCATAGCTCTTTTTCTAAAGGACCATTTAAAACCTTAAAAATAACTGCTTGTGTTACACTCCAAATACACAATATTAAGCTCTGTCCATTAAGAAGTTTCTAAAGAGATTTTGAGAGGAAGACTTATAATGAATACCTTGACTAATAAAAAAATCAAAAACGTATGTATTTAACTTTACATTAGCCCGTCTCTTTCAGCAGAAAACATTACAGAACTGCGATTACCAGGCATTGAGGGGTTTTTTAACATGTAAAAATAAAGAAGAGAGGGGATAAGCTGTGGTGAGGAAAATGCAAGCATTGTACAACTCACCAGATCTCCTGTCCCAGAGAGATTTATTTATTGGAAACTATAGCAAAAGGAAAAAGACTAAAAAACTTTAAGTCCCTAGTTATTATGTCATATGTAGCCCCACAGTACAATATAGTCACAATCTGCTGTTTTGTAAACCGAGCTGTCAAACACTTGTTATTTTAAAGCTGCAGCTTTTCAAGGTCCTCTGACAGCCAGTGGTCTCAGCTCTCAGCCTGATTCATGGCTGGCTCTGAGACAGAGGAAGTTCGCGTCTGCTATAATCTAAACACTTTGCAAATGGAGCATTGGAACAGTGGTGAAAGAAGAAAATAACCTAAACCCTATAACCCAGACAAGAATCCTGCAAAGCTTCTGGGGAGAAGAGAAAGGAAATAAGTACAACAGCATAGTCTGCAAGATCAGCAAATGTATTCACATGATTTTATTTCAGAAACTCTCCGAGCTTCAGGCAGGGAGAAGAAGTTGATTTTAAGCCACTTAGCTGAAAAGCAGTGAGAATTAGTCTCTGTCAAAAATATGGAAACAATGTCCCAGACGTGTACTTCTGCAACATCTGTATTTTCCATTTCAAGAGTAAATACAAAAAGGTTGGTTGTAGGAGGATTTATCCTTCTCCTCCTCTCCCTCTCACCCCTGAGAGTTGTGTCTTGCCCTTAAATTCAGAGCAGTGAAGGATTATAAAGCATAAAGAGATGTGGTTAATTTCCACTGCACTGAACTTGAGATCTACTCCTTCAGAGGTACCATGCAGACAGTAAAGGGAAGATGTATTCCTGGGCTGTGGTAAAACGCCTCTATAATACTGAGATAATGAAATCAAGACGTATCTACTGCTTATTCTTTCTTAAAGGAAATAAAAGTTCAAATCCAGGGGAAAATATTTTAAAAGCTCCCTTATGAATTAACCAAAAGCATGTTTATTATACAATATTAGCCTAGAATTAATTTCCCATTTTGCCCTTACACACTTCTCCCACATTTGCAGTCTTCTTTGTTTCCTGTATGCATACGTTTGTTACCAGTCTAAGCCTCATTCCCTGCTCTCCTCCTACCAACTTTCATAGACCAACCCAAATCAAAATACTCTGCTAGGATATAAAAGAGGCCTTCCATCTGTCCCTTTACAGCCTGGTCTGACCAAATGTAAAAATTTCTTATTTTGATTACTCATATAGGTAGCCTCAGGATAGCATTCTAGCTACAAGGTTCTCTCAACTGTCAGGAAAAAAATGTTTCTGGATGAAAACTTGGTAATTCTGTCCTACCAGACCTCATTGCAGCATAAATAAAATGTATTTTTGCAGTTCACATCTGGTGAGTTACAGCTCACTTTTTAGCATTCATTTTGTAGACAGTAACACAATACAGCAGGAATTGTTGGAAAAGGGAAGAATTTGTGAGAAGAAGTATAATTTGTATACATTCTGTGCAGAAAGACACCATGCTGAAGATTTTGGCAACTTACTTGAAATGTTTATAGCAGCCATAATACTTGCCTTTCAAAAAAATGATTTATGGACAGCTGGAATTTACACACATTGCTTGGAATCTGTGGAAGAATCGATAGGATGGTTCATGTCCTTCAGAAAGCTGGATGCCTAAAAGCAGAGCTATGGAGACATTAGAAAGTACATTCACAAAGCATCTGCAAACTTGTGCCAACATTCTTGCCTTTGTCATCAAGTGATAGAAAGGCTTTTTTAGTTAAACTGAAGTAATTAAATCTCCCAGCTTTCATTAAAAAAATAGAATTGTCTGCTGTTGGTCTGAAGAAGTGCACCAAGGGAATGTAAATTTTAATTTCATGGTGCAAGTGTTAAATGATTGCCATCTAAGCTGCCTGCCAATACTACATGAAATGCCACCACAATTTAATAATTGTCCTTTTGTTTTAGGTGGAAATACCACATGTGTTATGATTTGGAAGTTTTTATGTGCAATTAGAGCCCTGAGAACTACAGCAACATAACCAAATTCAGTTCACCTAATTGGACTGAGAGGAAACTATCATTTCTGAAATGGTTTGTGTCCTTTTGTGTGTCTGTGTCTCTGCATGTGTGCATAAAAAATGAAACTTATTTACTCCCTCATCCTGTGTTAAAATATGAGAAGTTCCTTGCAGTTCAAATTGAAGATACAGCTGGGTGTTCTAAATCAATCTCAAAACAATTGTTGGAATGCATGTAAATACAAACCTGCCCTACTGAATCCCAGAATTCTTTCCTTGCATTTTCTTTTTTATCTCTTATGCTGTTAAAATGGCTTTGTTATTGATTACCTGTTTTTGCAGTTCACTGGATGACATTTTTCAGATTCCCCAACTATACAAAACAGAGCCATTCTCATTACTGTAGAAAGAAATACTAATTTTCTTTCAGAAGTACAGAACTTATGACAAATTTGACAATGTTAATAAGATTATATTGTTGTAAGTGACATTAACAAAAAAAACCAAATGGAGATCTTTTCACTACAAATAGTTTTGAAGGGATTTATAAACTTACACAGAAAAAAATGGAAAAAGCTGGAAAAAGCAATAGGTGAATCTCAAATCCTTATGAAACAATCAACTTCTGCTTAGGCATTTTCATGGTGTGTTGTGGGGCCTTCTATAAAGGCTTTTAGGTAATACTGCCCTGACATTTCTACATGGCCAGTGTCTCACTGGCTCTGCAAGGTCCCTCACCTTGTCAAGAAGCTAGTTGGCCATTTTTTTGTGTCATTAGTTCTTGAATAAGTAGGTTCACCATTCTCTCTGGTCCCACAAAATTAACACTGACACGAGTGCAAACGAGGCAAAATCTAGAAAGAGAAATGCCACTAAACCTGTTCTTCCCTGACTTTATGATTTCTGTCCAAAAATTAAGCTAAGAATTGAAAATCAAAGTTTTTTCCCAATTCCTTTTTCAGTACCTAAGCTTCCATTAGAACCCATATCTGGGCGAGAGATTTAAGAGCTCACTTACCCTTATGAGTCTGACCTTTCTTCAAATAGAAAGGGAGTTTCTGAGCTTTTCCTTTCCTTTTCTCCTCTCTTAGTGAATAGAAAATTGCCCAGCCTTGAGAAAAGTAGGGTTCAAAGGAGTTTTTAGTCCCATCTTCTATGCTAATAATATACCTTAAATCATCTGGCAACAGAAGACCACCAATGGCAGCATTCCCTCCTGCTAGAACTATTCAATTTTTCGGGATTCCAACCTTATTGGTGTGGGGGGCGGGGAGAGGGTGGTGGTTCTGAGAAAAGCCTGAGACTTATTTCTCTAATAAGTGCATCTGATTCTGGGAGAATATCCGTTTTCTTTCCCTTTGCAGATTTAACTGTACAGTGAGACACCAGCAGCAGCTGAAATATTGAGATCTGGGGAGTCCTCTCACGGCACAGATGAGATTATCTCATTGCAAAGCTATTGGAAAAACGCTGATGTACCACAGTCCTGTCTTCCAAATGGCTGCAGACATGGACAGCTCTGTGCATGCCTAGTATATCACTTTTGGAGAAATTTAATGACAGAAAATTAAACTTCAATGGGTTCAGATAGAAACTAGGGAGGAATCTTGAAGATCAGGAAGACTCCAACAAAATTCTGTCTTACTGAGACATTTGAGATGTTTACAATTTGATTTATGTCTTTAACCAAAACTGTCTTACTAAAACAGCATTGCCCCAATCCCTGCATTTGCCGAGGTGACTAAACCTGTTATCTCCTGCCTTATCTTTCTCCAGGATACTGCTGACCACACAGAGATGCTCACTCTGTGGCAAGCCAGACATTTCTCTACACTCTTGTTAAGAATCATATTGATTCAGTTATCTAAACTTATATTTCTAGTGCCATTTGAAGCACATGTAAAACTAGCAGAGAGAACATGGGATTCTCTCTGACACTCCCAGGTGTGACAGATGAAGGAAAATCAGGTGTCCTATGACATTTCATGGTCTTGTGTTTCACCAGTCCATCTGAGCCCTGGGTGGGAACAAATGCATACATAGATGCCGTAGAGGCATACACCTATGTTTTGCCTTCAGTCAGTGGCAGTGAATCCTATACAATCTGTGGCAATGAGTCCTGCCCAAGAGTAAGAGGCTCTGACAGTAGGACATAACCCAGTGGAGTCCCTTGGGATCCACCCAAGACTTCTTTCTTCACTTGCAGTATTCTGTGCTGCTTGTGATTCAGTAACTGCAGGTAGAAGATAAGACACTCAAGACAAGGCACTCATGAGCTTATTCTTTTCCAAGAATATGAGAACAAAGTGACAATGGTATTGGTTCTTAAGGGTTTATTATTATTATATCAAATGAATTATCTTTTTAGGTTTGAATGTTTTGGAACCAGCACTGACTATGATTTCACGTGTATAGCCTGAAAATATGTGTAATCATCATGCATATTCCATCAAGGTTTACTGGTGAAGATCTAAACTTGTGAACAACCCTTGTTTACACAAAAAAGACAATCGGATCCTCTTTTGTTTCAGAGTTTACATGGTTAGAGGCTGAGATCATTATTTTTCAAATGTGATGATGGGAAGACACAGTAAGTACCCTTGTGAAGTTTTTACAATGAATTCTGTAAATAAAGCCCACAACAGAAATACATAGTGTCTCCAAAGAAACAATTATCATGTACTGTGTTTGAATAATGACTCACAATATTTTATCATCATCTGTTTACATAGTAAGTCATAATGACATTTCAAAACATGGTGTATGTATTTTTATGATTGTCTTAATTGTGCAGAAGGGAATTGTCACAGCCTAGCATCATAAACTTTGTAAACCTTTCTTGGAGACTGCTTTTTTATCCCCATCCTCTTCTGCTCAAACAAAAGCGTGAAGGAAACAGAGCACACAAATAAAACTGCTTTAAAATAGTTCCATGTGTCTGGCTAAAACAAAAGGCAGGAAATTCTTAAAAGTATGGTTATGAACTGAAAAATGCCTATAAACATGTCTTCCTAATGTCCTGGGTTTATGTATCCATAATTATTTCACTATCAATATTTTCTTTGTTTATATATATACAAATGGCACTGGTCAAAGTGCCAAGACACATTCTTAGTCTGAGATCTGGAACACAAGTCCTGCTGCTGTTGGCTTCTACTTCAGCCTTAAAGAAGGAACTGAATGAAGCCCCTAGATTTCAGCTCCTGAAAGTTTTATATGATGCATTATTTCTAATCTTTAACCATAGCCCACTGTGGAGACTAAGGTCTTGATTCAGCTTTTAAGAATTACATGGTAAATCTCAATTAATTCCTGAAATGTCAGGAGGACAAAATGCACTGTAGTTCCAGTAAAAGTGATCAGCAGTGTCCAAGGGCTTCAACAAGAGACCTTGCTGCTCACGGGAAGATCTAGAGGCCATGGGGCTCATAGATCCAAACAATGCAACATCTGCCTAGACTTCAGGTATTGTAGCCTGCAATCCAAACATAAGATTAGATATTTGTTACAGGAGACATATGACACCTTAAGTATCTGAGGACACTAACTCAAAGAAAACACAATAGAAATATTTAACTCTAACTCACAACATTGAAACTCAAATGATGTCATCACCCTATGAAGTTTAGGCACTCAGTGCCACAGCTGAAAGCTCTTCCATCCAGATAGGATCCATAGACCATGAGGGTTATTCAGCTGTTCTTCAACAGTTCAAACTTTCTTTAAAACTGACAAAAATGAGACGGTAACAATATTTCATAGGATTATTTCTAATTCTACCATTTAATGAAAAATAAACATAAAAGTTTTGTGGAGCAAGGACAGCTTGCTCTATATAGTTTCTCTCTTCTCATCTATCTCCACGACTCTTAGTCACTTGCAGCTGGAGTGAACACCACCTGCCCAGCTATGTCGGTGAGGCCAGGACCCTGTGGGTAAGGCCTGCTTCCTCAGAAATGAGATGTTTAAATGCCTGACATCAAAGCAAATGGAGGGGGGGGAAGTCTTTCTGAAACATACACATATTTATTGGAGCATATTCATAGAATGACTTGGGTTGGAAGGGCCCTTTAAAGATGATCTACTCCAACCCACCTGGTTGCTCAAAGCCTCATCCAAACTGACTTTAAACACTTTCAGTGATGAAGCATCCACAAAAATCTAAATTCTCTGAACAATCTTTCCAAAGTCTCATCACGTCTATTCTATGAAATTTCTTCCTGATATCTAATCTAAATATATTCTCTTTCCCTTTAAAACCATTGCACCTGTCCTGTCAGTGTAGGCCCTGGTAAAAATTGTTTCTTCATCTTGTTTGTTATGAGCCCCCTTTTTCTACTGAAAGGCAACAACAAGGTCTCCCCAGAGTCTTCTGTTCTCCAGGCTACAGCACCCCAACTCTCACAGCCCATTTAATTATATGTGCTTTAACACACTTACCAGGCCTCAGCTACAAGCAAGCCACTCCTCTTCAGGATTCCAAGAGTCCTTAAATTAGATGGCATTACCTGTGTGGTTATTTTTTCTGTGAACAACCAAAACTGGACTATTGCATGACCTGAGAAGCTTCAAAGCAAGCAGAGGAGACAAGTCAGGCAACCAGTAAATGTAAGGATTTGAAGTAACAATTTCAATGTGGCAACTTAAAACTCTCTGTGTTCTATTTTAGTTCAGTAGTTTTATTGACCCTGACCAGTTTCAGGATTGTGAAATGTAAAAACATGCAGATATTTTTCTCACCTCTGATGTTGCTTATGCATTTCTTATGAAGAAATAAGCAATTACAATTAAATTCTCCACATAAATGAACACAGCAACAGCTCAAAATCTGTTCCACTTCCAAAAAGGCATTCTTTCTTTCTTTTTTTTTTTTAACATGGAACACTTCTGAATTCTTCAGGCTTTTTTTAGAAGGACCTTCTGACACGTATCATTTGCTTTAAAGTTTATTTATGTATTTCTCATGCATTGCATTCTCAAGGCAAAAAGATCAAAAGGATAGATACGTTCAGAGCACAAGCTGTAAACTAGTTAGATTTCAAGATGATTGACAATATTTGAATCCTGTTCTGACAAACTGCACAAATGACTAAAGAAGAAGGATTCTTCAGTTGACTCTTTTAAACAAATTTCTGCCTCTCAACTAGGTATATCCCATGGCAAAGGGAAGGGTTGTGGCTCTGCACAGATATGCAGCCACCATTGCAGCTCACAAAGCAAAAGCACGTACACCACCTAGGACATAGCTTCTTTTTCTCTCCTCCTGTAAATCCAGGTGCATGGTCCTACAGTTCCTACTCTCAGCTCAATTTCTATCTATCTGACCCCTGTGGGGATCATTTTCTCAAACCATATAATCTCCTGATATTTCACCCACCCAGTTAATTTGGTCGGCAGAAGTACCACTCATGGCCGTGTCAGTGGAGGCTGTGTACAGTGTTGGAACACATAATTTGTGTTTCCTATATGACTGTAACTGTCTTGATATAGAACCTGCTTTTGCTTAATTATTAAAAGCTGTATAATGTGTCAAGACATGCAGCAGTTCATGAGTAAGCCATTTTTTCTGTGGTCAGCAACTGCTGGCCAACTTAGACGCTTGAAGAGCATCCAACTTATACAGGAAAAGGAATTAGTTTGTCTTCTTGGGTCACTGAGTTGTTCACTTCCCCAGCCAGGATCTTTCCACGGTATATTTTATTTTTTTGTGGGAAAAGAAAAAAAAATTTACAAAAACTAGGATCCACTGTCAATTTGTACCAATTGTTATATCATTCTCTTCTGGCTGAAAAGCTTTTATAATTCAGTATTAAAACCAAAAGTGTTTTTAAATAACTTCTGTTAGACATTTTTGGCTTCACACCTCTTACAAATTATAAATCTTACCTTTCAGCTTTAGTTCTCTTGTGGCACATAGGTTTTCCTGGCAACACTGAAGCAAAACACATCTAACTTCAACGTCAGAAAATTTTTCCTATTGAAATTAACCCAAATATTAATTTCCTCTCTATTCTTGGTGTTTAAGTTCATCAAATATTTGCAGACAGTTATCATGTTCCGTGTTATGCCTCAGTTAACTTACAGTATATATTTTTTGCTCCTTTAATCTTTCTTCACAAATCAATTTTTCTATACCCCTTAATCATGCATATTTGTCCTTTCTGAACTCTCTCCAGTATGAAAACTTTTTGTTTATTCTTTTAGATCCCTTGCTTTAAACAGTTCATAATTTTAAATTTATTTCGGATCACAAGGGCAATTCCAAATATTATGTAAAATGTTTGATACAAATAAATAATAATGCATAATAATAACTTTTCCTATAGGTTTCAGCATATAGCAAACACACCCGAATAAAGCTAATGGATATTAAAAGTTATTCCCCCTTTTCTTTTGCAATTTGTGTTGGATTTTCATAGTAAAACACAGTGTAACTTTATTGCACTAGAAGTCATTATGGCATTTATTTTACCTAACTTTTAGATTCTGCAATTTTCTAATTTCAATACTTAAAACTCAACTGGCCTATTTTAGATTTCTTCCTCTGAATGAGATGAAGCACTGCATTGACTACAATGACTGTGAGCAAAGTCTAAGACGCTCAGAACCCAATCTCACGTGAAGCTACTCTACCAGAGCTCTACATACATGGACTTTTGTATTTAGCCAAATGAATTCCACCCTCATGTCATCTTTGTATTACACTGCTTGAAAAAAATGTGCTTGAAAACCAAAGGAAGTTCACTACTCTGTAGCATAAAATTGTTCTTCCTGCAAATCAGGCTAGTCAAAGCATTGTGTTTATCTGGGGATCTCCCACGTTTTGGTGTAAGATACAACTGAAGTCTAGACAATGCAGAGATGGGAAAGTTCTCAGTAATTAGATATCAAGACCCCCAAGGCATTATATCATTCTCTCAAGCAAGAGAGTGCTTGGGAAGTTGGCATCAGAGTCAAAATTTGCACAGAGGCACATACACACCATATAATTAGAAGATTAAGGTAAAATTATGACACTGCCTTTGGGAAAGTCTATCTCTTAATTGTCAGAACGACGATTAAACCTGCCACGTCAGATACTTTTGCTAAATTGAAGATGTTAAGAGGATGAGAATTATAAATCAGAGTTTGTTTTCTTAAGTCCTAAAGATGAGCCAGTAAATTGGTACATTTCTTGTCAAAAATATCATGATCAAAAAACTGCTCCTTTTAATCAATCCCTCCAAAAAACTTCAGGTAGGTTCTCATTCTTCAGATAACCCATTCCTCCTTAGGGAAACATTTGCTTCCTAGGGAGTTTCTGTCAAACAATTTTTTCCCCAACCAACAAACATGAGAATTCTAATCACAAGTGATCTAAAAAGCACGTACAGGTGTCCTGTAATGAGTGAATGTCCATTTTCTGCAATTAGCCATCTCCTTCCAACCTCAGCAGTTTGGAAGAGTTGCTCATGGAAGGACAGGGAGCCTGGAGAAGTCACCAAAGGACCACAAGACTCGAGCAGTAATGCTACCACTTGTGTGGAGCTCAGGGTCAATACAGCACTTGTTTGGAAGAACTTTTGAAATATCACTGTGAGCATCAAAGGGAAGTGCAGCCACACAGTGAAAGATGCACACACCATTCCTGTGAACAGCAGGGAGTAAGCTCAACAAGGAGTGGTAGGCCTTATTTCCCGAAAAAATATCTTTCTATACGGAAACTAGAAGGTTTTTTTCCTTTAACACTGTAAGACTATGATTTCTGCACCTGATAAAGCAATTGGTACTGCAACATTGTCAAGGTCATGTCAGATATTTGTACACATGATATGTAGATTTCCATTTTATTTCATTTGTTGGATTTAAAATGAGTCCACTATTCTAACAGTAGTGACAATAAACAGACTCTGTGTGACTGCCTTTTTCTTTTTTTCCTGTGTAGCCTGTAAAGTTGTTGATTTATATAATAAATAACAACATGATAGACCATTTAATTAAAATTAAATGCCAGTAACAGAATATATTTTTGTGTGTTTTCAAGACTTTCATAGATATAAACATGCATAATATTTTGATATATGGGCATGTGTTTCTTTTTCCATTTCTGTCTTAAGACTTAAAGAAAAACATGCAGAAAGATGGAGAGACAAAGTAAAAATGATAGCCCTCAAATACTTATGAGACCCTGAAAGTTTTTCAAAACTCTCATGAGAACATTCCAATACCTATAAAAATAAAGACTAGTAGAAAAAAAATTATTAGAGAAACACAATTAGTAATCTACTAGAGATATTTCTCTTTTTATTTTACCATTTTCCATCATAAAATCAGGAACTTTAAATTGTTCCCAATAAGTTAGCTTTGCAATATACTTTCTCTCAGAGTTTCAGAACTGAAAAATTTTTCACCATATCATTTTCAGGACATCCCTCAGTTTCAAATACTGTAAAGACACTTTCCAGACTGCTTTTTTTCGCTGCAGTTTTGTCCTTCATTCTCATGTCCCAGTGAGAGTTTTGCTCTGTGCCCGTGCTTGTGCCTTCCTAAAGGATGCACCCATAATGAAATTTGAAGTTTCACTACTGCCAGCACACAAAACATACTACTGTGGGACATGTGCTGCATCCTGCAGTGAATCTGGGTTTGTATTGACCCACTGAACAACTTGATTCCATCTGCCACTGTTGGAACCAAAGACCCATTTCGATTCTAGTTTTGGTTGGGACAAGCCAAGTAACAGCATCAGCTGTAGTTGGTGAATATTAGAATACATAAACACAGCTTGGAAAAAAAATCTTTTTCCCACCATCTCTGCAGTGACAACACACAGGAACTAAAAAAACACAAGTTATGACATTGAAGTACAGGTTTAATAAAGTAAATAAACCAACCCTCTCTGACAAGAATTTCTTTCCTTTGTTTTTTAGCTAGGACATATATAATAAACAAACCTTTAATGGAGTTTTTAATTATCATCATAAAAGAGCTCACAAAAATTAAAGTAGGCATTGCTTCTGAACAGGGCACAGCTAGCAGTTTACAACTGGAGCTGTGCTGCAGCATAGCACAGCAATTCATTCCAGAGTATTAAATTAAGTCAAAATACATGAGCATGCATCAAGTACACTGAGAACTTCATTACACCTAATTCTAAGTGTTCAAAAATAGTAAATGTTTAAAAGTGATACTGAAGGAAATAGAAGACCAATCAAAAAGGACCCCGAAAGGATTTTAAAAATCCACTAAAATTAATATATAAATCAGACAGTTGAAAAATAGATAAGAGAAGCAAAATGAAGATTTTACAGAAGACTACAAAACTACAAAAAATGCTTTTAAATATATAAGAACAGAAGGTCACTGAAGAATACAGTAAAGCCTAAAGAGGATAATTTTTTAAGGGATGAGGCAGAAAGTACTGAGAAATTTAAATAAATTCTTCACATAGCTTATCAGAAATAAAAACTATAGGCAAATGGCAGACCTATACACACACAGGTATACCTTTCCTGAGGCCGAGAGAAGTAAACACTGCAGCAAATACAAATTCCATCTGAAATATTACAGGTGACAATCTTAGCACTTATCAGAGGAACTAGTTTCTCAGAGCTAAGACATATTCACTTCAGAATTCACAGAAAGGGACAAAACTGGGACCACTTCAAAAGAGTAATTTAAATCACTTCATTGTTCAAATAATTAATTCCTTATGCAAGACATTAGTTTGAAATCAATGGGGTAGTTCACATAAGTGACAGCAGTGGGACCATGGAGAAGAGGAAGCTTTAGTGGATTTTAAAAAAAACATTCAAGAGCTGTTCAAGAAAGGACCTGGTTCAACCCTTTTCACAGCCAACCATTAAAAAAATAAGCACTGCATTCAAGTCAGAGAAATGCTGTCTGTTTCAGGCATATTTTAGAGATATCCTTTTGAGACCTTTTTTCTGAGTCCAAACACAGAAATACATGGTTATGGGAATCATGTAAGACAAAACCTATAGAACATAACTTAAGCAAACCATGGAGCAGTGGCTATTGCAGTGAGAGAATCTCCCAATGAAAACCAGAAGTTTTAATTCTCAACTGAAGTGATGAATTCTGATAGTGTAGATTCAAGTTTAAACTCCTAAAACTAACCACTATTGTACACTGAAGATAGCTATCTAGCGTATTTTTAGCTATATCTGTGAAAGAGTTCAGTAACTTCAGCCTAAAAAATTCAAAACACAGACACATTTTCAGCCAAAACAAAGTCAGAGCCAGCAGTAATTTTAATTCTCTTCACAAATATTTTTGACCATGAGAGTATGTGTAAAATGTATGCAGTGATAGTCACAATGGCACAGGGATATATAGGGTTTCGAGGGTGAACCACTTGCTGAGGAAGAAGTTGCATGCCTAAAGTATTATATTTTCTTCCAGCTGTAGTGGTTCCTGTAGCAAAAGTATTTTTCTCTCCTTCCCAGTTTTACTCTTTCCTAAAAATCTTGGTTTTGGAAGCAAGGAGACAGCTCAGGACTTTTGCTTGGGGTCCTTGAGAACAAACCAAGACTTTTGGAAATGCTTCCATGCTCTGCCCATCTGCAGGAGCCGTGCTCTCTCTCAGCCTGCACAGGAGAATCATCTCTATCTTTGGGCTGAAGATACATGGGGAGAGACACATGGATGTTTGCTTTCTGCTTCTCCTCCTCTGGGGAGAGGACAGTCACATTGGCTGGGATGTACCTCTCTGAATCTTTGGAGAGATACTTTGGACAGCATTGTCTGGAAAATACCTGTGTGCTGGGAGGTGGGGCACTGGACTGGGCTATTTGATTTCCCTTTTTTTCAAAGAAATAGGGCCTTGAACTTATAAACAGGGGTGCTTCAAAGGGAGACAGCTTCACCCTCAGTCCTTCCACAGAGGAATAACCCTAACTTCCAAACTTTTAACCAGACAACAATATCAAGAGCAGTCAAGAAACAAAGCGTGAGGAAGGAATTGCAAACAACTGCCAAGATATCAACTGTACACAAGGTCTGCCAGTCTGCAGGTCAGTTTTAACTGGACACTTGCTAAATACTTGGTATTGATCAAAATAACTCGCAAACACAGTAGCTGCAAAGCATATAAGCATAACTCTGTGTCTTCTTTCACTCAGATACAAAAAGTATGTTTCCAGTCTGTGAAGTAAGCAGAAATAAATGCAAACTCTGTCTACAAACAGAGAAGCAGAGGAAGTGTTGCTAAAGCAGTCAGTAGAATTATTAAAAGCCATTCCTCATTAAAAATGAAATAAAATAAAATAAAATAAAGAGCACTATCTCCAAAGCCAGCTGAAGAGAAGATAGCAAAATACTAAAAGAGCAAACAAAACTAGTGTTTCCCTTTCCAGCCTGTTAGCAAGTCAGTTAATCTGTAAAGGATGACTGTGTCTCTAAAAAATATAGCAACAAGAACTAACAAGACAAAGCTCTATCATCAGCCTGAGCCAAAAAAATTCAGGTGAGGCATTACTCAATGTTAAGTGCCTACAACAAAACAAAATTAAAAGCTGAAGGTATCAAACAACTCATTTTGGTATTTCCAATATACTTTTTTTCTGATACAGTTTTTCAGGACAAATTAAAAGGGGTCTAAAATATCATATAGAAAATTAAGAGAAGACAGTTGCCTCCTTTTACTCAGTATATTCCAGAAGCTACACACTTAGTTCACCAAACCCTCATGTACTGCAGTAGGTTGATCCTTGAAGTTAGCTTCACCTCCCTCATCCAAATACTATCTTGTTCACAGGAGTAATCTTCTCTGTATCTTACCAGCTGCAGCTGATTCATTTCATACAAATAACCAATGGATCAGAAAAAGAATACACATATAATAGCATGAAAATTCACCTGACCAAGAGACTGCTTGGCTTTATTTGCTGGTACAGTTGGCATTTCTGTTTCTGTAAAAGGTTACAGTTTCCACAAGGGACTGAAAGGTATCCTCAGCATTCACAGTTTTAGTGAGGGTGAGGAGAAGGAAAGATTTGAGTACTGTTCACCCAGACTGTATGTGAACACCCTCATTACTGGACTACTAGCTCTTCCTCCTCCCCCAGTAGGAGAAATTTGCTTCACCCACCTCAGGTTGGCTTTTCTTTTTTTTCAATACAGTAGTTTGTGTTAGAATTTCACTTACAGTTTGAGTTTGCTTTTTAACTTGCAGAAAAACTAAGAAAAGATATTTTGGGTTAATTTGTAAATAGTTTATGCAACTGTCAATGAACCAAAAAAAACCACATACTTTATAGAGAATTGACCTTTTCTGTATCAGGTCCCCTTCTTCACCTTAATTGTTATTCCTGTTCTATTGCAAGATTTTAGTGAAAACACCATTGAAATGAGTACATATGTACAACTGTAGCTCCTCATGAACTCTTCATCCTATGCTGAAAGTTAAGGCTGAAACTGAGAGGTTGTTAACAGGCACATGTTAATGGGCATTTCTGGTGTTTCTATTACCTCAAAAGTTTTCTATCTGCCTAATTGTAGCTAATTATTACCATTTGAGGGACACAGCAGAGAAGCCATGATTTTCTTCCTCACTCAATGGTCACAGAGCATGTGGGGTAGACCAAAGTCTAGAAGGATATCTGCAATTGTGACCCTTCCTCATTATCTGTTTCTATTCTAACTTATATCAGTACAGAGTTTTATAAAATGGGAATGAATATTTAAAGTGGATTTATCGCTTTCAGAGGCAAATTACAACTAGATGTGACCAAGAAGGGATTAAGCCCATCATTTTGCTTAAGAGCTCAGATGGTTGGAGTAATTGGATGATAGCTGTAGGGCATCCTTTTGGTCTATAATTAGGTCATTTCTTTCTCATCCCCTTGTGGTGTATAATTACAAATTAATTTGAAATCCCACTGTGAGTAAAGAAAATCAGTTTAATATCATGGAAGTGCAAAAGCCACAGGATATTATTTTTAAAAAGATTTTTAGTGTTTATGCCAAAATAGTCTGGCCCAAAGTCACGTCCCTATGGACTGCAGGGCTCACATATGGTTTCTGTCTGGCCTTTTATGTGGACATAGATAAACTTTCTCTCCAAAATAAATGACATTTCATGACCACACCAGCCATCAGAGTTTTGATGGGCAATGGTACTACCAGAGGACTCCTAGGCAGTGCTAAATGAGGTGATCTAGTCAACCATTTTACTCTTGCCATTTGAAATGTGTTTTTCTGCTTTTCCCCTGAAAGTGTTAAGTGCAGCCCAGCCCTAGCTAACATACCTGCTCCTGCGTGCTGCAGGAGCTCACCCGTTTCATCTCGTGGCGGAGCAGTGCTGCTGGCAAGTTCCGCTTCCCTCCCTTTATCACCCCGCCGCGGTCGGATGCGTTGGACCTCCTGCCTGCCTGAATGCCGGCACAGGTAAAAACACGCACTCCTGACAAATGGATAACCCCAACCAGAGACAATGTTTTGACTTGCTGAACTTCCTGTTTCGCTCAAAGTGTTTTCATCTCTCCCCAGAAATCTTGAAAGGGGTTGGTTGAGAGGGTCCCAGGTGTGATCTGAGCGTGGGGAATGTCGACAGCGAGCCAGGGGCTGCGTGGGGTGTGCACTCAGAGGCAAGAGGAGAAAAAAAGACTGTCAGTGCAGAGAACAAGGGTATCAAGATTTGATCGCATTTGTAGGTGTCTTGTAAAAACTGTAGAACATCCCATGCCGTTAGCATGATAAGATTAGACTTCTGGCAGAAAAAATTTAAAAATTAAGAAACAAAAGAAAAGAAAAGGAAGGAAAAAAAAAAAAGAAAAAAAGAAAGGGAACTGCTTAGATATAAGATCCAAAGTTCATTAGGAGTGTTCTTTATTGCATAGCTCCAAAGCCAAGATGTGCTGGGGCATGTGGAAAAATAAGGAGGTGTTAAAAAGCTACCGAGCTTCTTAGTTTTCAAAATCAGTTCAAAGTCCCAGTCTTGGATTATTCACACTGTGACCTTGAGGCTTATTTGGGATGCCATAAAAACTGTATTCAGGAAGGAAGGAAGAGATTATTAAAAAGTAAAGAACTCTTTTTCATTCTAATAATGTCTTTAGAGCAATAATCTTTTTCTCTTACATAAAACCTTTCATTTGACTACATCAACATATTTGTTAGATTTTAAAAAAATTAAAATCTCAGCAGCACAAGGAAAACCTGGGGCAACCAATTAGGAAGAAGAGCTAGAGAAAGAGATTTGAATGTACTTATCACTCACAAGAGAGATATGTAATAATAAGGTAACCTGGTCTTCTCATCCTAGAAGTAAAATAGTCATGCTAATAGGATATATCCATCACAATGTTTCTGTAGTGTAATGTCACTCTGCAATTTTTGAAACAAGAAGTATTTTTTAAATTTCCACATGAAACTGAACCAGCTAAATATTAATTTTTATATTTTCATTGCAATTTTTTAATTCCAAGAAAAAAGAAATAAAATTACACTTTTTTCAACTAAATCTTATTTTCTACTTGGAAAATTTTCCACCTCCTCCATGTAGCTTCTAGGGCAGAAGGTACACGTGAAGGTTATTTGAAAAGCAAATAAATATGTAGATAAAAGAATTAGCTACTCTAATTGCAATTTGTCTTGCTGCTGTATTTAAAACACTATATTGATTAAAAATAGATTTTTTGTCTGTAATACAAATAATACACCTGGGTGGTTAGTCTTCTATAGCGAAAAATCTACCATAGAGATGTATTACTTATAGGTGTTTACTTACCTTACTAAGATTTTTTAAAGTAAATTATTTTGAATAGCTGGCAGCTATCAGTGACAGTTCTTATACAAAAATAAATACATGAGCCAAGCCAGAATAATTATTGGGTTGTTTAAATTCAATTTCTTAAGATTTTTTTAATCTCTCTAGACCACAATTTAAAAAATGGGTGGTCTCAAATTAGCTACTATATAATAGAGTTTAAATTATGTGAGTGCTGAATTAACTCATTTCCCTCTAAGCCTTTACAACTCTTTGTTTGCTATGTAAATAATTCACGACATTTTATTTATAACAGATCAGTGGGAAATAGAAACCCATAATGTAATATTGTCCTTCATTTCTTATTATTCTCTCTACCTTAATGCTAGCAACAACAAATACACCATTGGCATATGCATTTAAAAGACAGAAAAACATTTATCCTTACTGTAAAGTTGCCCTATAATCGTTCCCCTGTTCAGGAGTGTACTAATGTGCTGGGAGCAAATAAATCCTGCTCACAGTTTGCCCACACTCCACCCCTCAGGATGCTACCAAAGCAGCACAACACTCACCTCAAACCTCAAAACCACTGGAATAAAATCTTGGTTTGATGTGTTCCTGACCCTCAGGCAATGCTTACAACAGTTCATGAATGCAACTTGAGGTTTTGTATGCATCTGGGGAGTCTGTGGTCTCTCAACCCTTAAAGTTTCCTAGGTGGTATTCTTCCCACTTCCTTCCACCTTTGCTTGGTTCAGATGTCTGGGGAAAATGGATGAAGATGGTAATTTAGAAATATAGCTCCTACAAATGTTCTGATGTGGTAAGGAGAGAGAGTACATTAAAAAAAAAAAAAAAAGGGAATGGATGATGGCAATTCCATTCACAGAAAATATGAAATTTGTCAAATTCCTTTGTGTTCCACATTAATGGTTTGGTTTGGAAGGGCCCTTAAAGATTATCTAGTTCCAAACCTCCTGCCATAGACAGAGACACATTAGAGTTTAAAAATGTTATGAAAATTTTCCTAAAATACAGGATTGTGGCAGATATGTGTTTTCTTTCAGACACCTGATATAAGTGAAAGAAGGAGGTCTAAAAGTGTGGGAGGCCAAGCTAGACATCCCCTGGTCTGCTTGATATGAATGGTTACCTTCAGTGTGTATCTGTCTGAACCAGGACTTTTTCAGTTCATGTCACTGCCCTAACCACCCACCCTGAATCCTAGGAAGTCATCCTTCCTTCAGTGAAATTTCCTTCTCAGAACTATTTTACTTTTGATATGTGTTATTTCCCCAGCCACTCTCTCTGTGCTGTTCTGCAGCAAATCTTCTACAGTGTTGCTAGGTAGAATCATTTCAGGAAGCAACTCAAAGAATTAAACCAGATTTTAAGAGAGTGAAACTGATTTTCCAGCTTAAATGTCGCAATAGTCACCTCTGTGATGATATGCTGAAGCCACAGTAAAAGTTTGATTCCCTCATCAGGAACAGAATTTATTGGTCTTGTAAATCTTACCAAAGATGCTAGAAGTCATAACACTTTCCTAGGAGGTGTTAGTTTAAAGAGTCTTTGGCATGGCTGGCATCCTGGTACTAATCCACCCCTGCTTCACTGGGTAAAGGAGGAGCTTTCCCTCCAATTTGAATTCTGATGGAGTTTCCCCTCTGCTTTTCCTTCCAGTGCTTTTCCTTCCTTCCTTAAATATTTCTCACTGGGATGAGTGCTCAGTTCTTCTTTGAGTATTTTACATCCAGCTTTACCTTTCACTTCAGGAACATTATTCTTTTTCATTAACAAGCCATTCATTTTTGCCATGGGCCCCTAAACCCATTATTCTATACCAGCAACACAAAGGAAGACACCCATCCCTTGTGTCATCTCTTGCAGGTGGTAATACAGAAAAATGTATCAGATACCTCACTGCACCTCACAGGAAGAGGGGTCTGCCTGTACCTGATCTATTCCTGAGGACACTGGGAGTGGATAACAAAGACTTGTAAGTGTGTGTGAGTGCAGTGTAGTCTCAGGATCAATATAAATTTCGTAAGGCTAATTTCAGATTAAATAAATCTAATTTCAGATAAAGCTACTATTCTTGACACTGTACCATAAGATTACTGTCCAACATTTGGTCTGATGTAAAATTTTAGGCATACTGTGCTAGGATGTGATAGCCTATAATTATTTTTAAAATTCTGGTTTAAAATTGAAGCCCAGATCACCTCTGCCACTTCCTACAAGCTTAGATCTATCAAGGTAGCTTTTCATATGCACAAAAATGGTATGCTGGTGTTTGCCAACAGGAACACTTCCCTGCATTCTATGTAGAATATTTTATATAGACACAAGAGCTTCTATGTTCTTTCTTTCATTGCAGATAGGATTATTAGACTACCTAGACATTCTTGCCTTTCAGCTGTAGTAATAGGGTTTTGACTTCCAGCAGGACTAACTTTAGTTTCCAGATCTTGTGGCTGCAAATGAACATGTCAGCTGGGATCTCGGGACTATGCAAGGTATGGGATGCAGCTAAAACTTAATTAAAAGTTTTCATAAGCATTTTCTTAAGCTCCAAAGAGAAGAGAAAGGAAAAAAGAGCCTACATGAAAAAGCAGGCTGGATTGAGTTGACCACTGCTTTTTAATGAAGTTCCACTTGTAGGTTTAAACTCAGAAGTGACCATCCTGTCTGACCCGAAGTATAACAAAGGCCATAGATTTTCACCCAGGAATTTCACCCTTTCACTTAGTAACTCAGAGTTGATTTTATCTTTTACAAAAACATGCAGTCTCTATTGAAAGTCATGAGGAGTTTATCCCTCCTCACCAGCAGACTTACAGGTAATATTGTATACTAACAGTTGTCACTCTTCTAAGGTTACTCAGTCACTGACAGGAAAATTCATTTAAGAAACAAATCTATCCTGAACAAACAGGCCTTTAATCTCTTGCATTATCTCTGTTGAAGGTGATTTTATTCTAGGAAGCTCAGGAAAAAAGTGCTTTTATAATGGCACTGCCTGCATGTGAATGTGCTTAATGGCTTTTTAACCCATTAGCCATCCATGGCATAACAATCTCAAATAAATGTGTTTCCCAGAAATAGGTAGCTAGACAGAAAAAGTCTACTAGTGGCATATTGGATTTTAATACTAGACACTGTAAAATCTTCATAGGAAAAAGAGTCTGTAAATTTTCCAACCACAGAAAAGCTCCATCTGAAAACTACAGTTTCATAGGCAACACAGAATTGCTCACCCACAAAATCTGTCAATGAGAGTGTATTACCATTCCTCTGAAGGACCTAGGAAATGTGGATCACCATCAGACAGTTCTGAGGAACCCATCTCACCTTGCTGAGTCCTTTTGTCACAGAGCTTTTAGTCAGATTTCCTTTGCTTTGCTTCCAGTTCTGTGAATCTGTCCTTTTATTTTTTTCTATTTCTTTTACTTTTTCTCCAATTCACTAAGAAACACTTCCCAATTCAGTAAATTGAAGAATAAAGATGAACAGTAGAAAAAAGTTCTGCATTTTTTTCAGTATAGAAAAAAATTAACACCCCTAAGCGTGACTTAATTTCAACTCTTATTTGTCTTTGTGTCTCAACTGCTGGCCCGCCACCAATCCCTCGTAGCACGCCTGTATCTCAGTGAAGGCTCATTCTCACTTCCCCTGTGAAGCAGGACACTGAACAAGTGCCAGATAGGGACAACCCCTGCCTGACAGGACTGCAAATTACAAGAAAAATTTAAACGTGCACATAAAAGGGAAGTAAAATGGTGTATTAAGAGCCACTTACAGGAGAACAGGAGCAAGAATAGGATCTTCTAAGTCCAGCCACATGTAATCCCTCTTTGACTTGCATGCTTATCAGTAGTGCAGTTAGGTTCGTTCTATAAGAATTTATTTCAGCTAAACCAGACAACACTCGGCTCTAAACGGCATAGTTCATTCTGCAGTAGCAGGGATCCTTTTGGAAAACGTGAGGCCAAATGCTCTAACATCAGTTGTGTGGAAATCAAACAGTAGGGGAAACTGTGCTGTCCATAAAGAAGAACCATATACTGAACAATAAAGAATTATAAGCAGGAAAATAACAATATCAAAAGGATCTGAGTAAATAAAAATAATTCAGGAAAGACTCTTCCCCATTTAATCATTCCTAATGAAAAGACCCAAACCTACTAAGGATGGACCTACTATCATGGATCTTCCCCTCCCCACTTCATGCCAAACCAATATCCACAAATACAAAGGAAATTGAAAATAGTACTCTCTTTATGCAAGGTGATCCATTCTATAGGCAGGTATCAAAGGTCTGAGATTTTAATGGGTAATCAGCCATCTGGAGACATTCCCTCGAGGAGCCTGCATATTTTGATTACAGAAAAACTCAACACTACAGCTCTGCTGCTCAGGATGAGCTTTCTGTGTCTAGTACCTTATATTATTAGACATATATTTTGTATTAATTTATACCTTGGGGAATTATGGCACATTAGTTTGCAACTTGCAGAAATCACCCGTCTCTTTAAATTGACATCAGGTGAAGTTCCTACAGCCACAGAGTAAAAGCTTCCTCATATACACATAAAAAAAGGCCTCTCTCAGGGACCAAATGGTGATGAAAATGGCCACTTAGAAGCCTTCCACACCTGCAATATTGCCAGCTCTTGACATTCAGGTCTCATGATTAAAACTTTAAAAGAGATCATGAAAATAAACTTTATGCTTGTCTTTACATTTTTTCTCTTTCTCTCTTTCTTTCTCTTACTTTCTTACCTTCTCAATCTTTTTCTTTCCTTCTTTCTCTCTCTCTCTCTTTCTTTCCTTCTTTCCTTTGTTCTTGCCTTCTTTCCAATTTTTTCTCCATCACTGTGAGACCTTGGAAAGTTCAAATCTTTTAAAAGTGAACACAGTGATTTTCACTCAACCACATTACTCTAGTATATGATGTCTCAAGAAAACCATCAAATATTGCAAGGCTCACTAATAAAAACACTGTAGCTGGCAACATGGTTGAATGAATCATTCTCCCTAGGATTTTTGTATAGACCAAATATGCTGGCATGAGCAACTATACTCTTCAAATAGAAGTGATGGAGCCAGAAGGAATGATTGCAGCACAAAAGCTGTGACCTGTCCTGACTAAGCTCCTTTTTATATCTGGCTTTGTTGATATCTCTTTGTTTATTCTTCTGTGAGCATAGTCAGAGTATGTATGATCTTTTGCAAACAGTCTTGCAACTGTCTTACAAATCTTCACAGACAGACAGTCAAACACAAACCAGCTGCAAAACAAACAAATATTGCAATATTATGCTCAAGATTGTAAGTCTGGCTGAGAAGAGCATAAGAACCTAGGCTCAGTGCCTGGTTTACATGTCTATTTGTTCCTCTTTCTCCCTTAAAAACCGTGAATAATCACAGATGTGTAGCCCAGCATTATCTCTCACCACTCACCTCCTTTCAAAATCTCACAGCTGATTTGTTGACTTGTTGATTTTTTTTTGTGTGTGTGTGTGTGTGTGTGTGTGTGTGTGTGTGTGTACTTGTTCCTCCTGGCCTGTGAGCCTGCCCTCCTTTCTCCTCAGAAATGGAGTCCAGCTTTGTGTCTAGTCCCACCTTCACCATTCACTTAACAGAGTTTAAATTATCCAGTTTAACACGAATCAGTCATAGCTCAAACATTCTGGCACTAAGGAAGGTGTGTGTACTGCAGAAAAAAACCTCACACACTGCTTGAAACCTCATTCACTCTGTGACTGGGATTGAAATAAGGGGTTAGAGCAGGGCTCCCACGAAATCCTAAATGCTGTGTCCAACACTGAAGTTGTCACAAGTCCTAGATATTTGTTCTGCTTAAATCGGGAGGCATCCAGACATTTACCATAAAAATTCCCCAAGTATGGGGAAAGATAAGATAGAATTGGGTTACAGGCTGTGGGACACGCCTGCAGGAGCACAAGGCAGCACAAAGGAGCACATGGCAGCACAAAGGAGCACATGGCAGCACAGAGAGGTTTGTCTCTGACAGACCCTGAGGGGAGGAGGGGTCACACGGCAGACCCCCAGAGGAGCCTGCTGGAAGCTGACCCCATAGAAGGACATTCAGAAAGCGTGCTGCTGATGTGACAACATGTGATAGGTCACGTAGTGAGAATTACCATTACCATTACCACGGAAATACTGTGTCTTGGAAAAGTGTATAAAACCAGCTTGTTGCTTTAAATAAATGATTCAGATTCCCTGCCGGTCTGGGTCTGTGTTTCGATCACCGACACCCAAGGGCCTTGAATTCTGTGTCTCTATGTGCATACAGCCTCCTGCGGTCTCTCAGCCAGACACCAAGGTCAAAGTCCCACCAAAGCTCTAAATCCACAGATGAGGACCTCCTCTTCACAGGACCTGAAAGACATAGGAACATATTTTGAAAACAATTCCACAAACATCCTTCGCTTTTTTTCTAAACATAAGCAGAGTAGCAGCTTATATCCACCTCTCCTATTCACTATTTTGAGGGTAAGAGCTGACGGAAAACCTGAGGATACTCAGCTCTACATAACATGTTTTCTATATGCTTCCCTAACTTTTAACCTATCCAGGTAGAGAAGAGCACACTTAAAGCCCTCCCACCAAAGATTTTCCATTTTCTGTAACAGTATTAAAGATCTCCTAGTAAAGGAGGAAAATATAGAGTAAGATGACTCTAAGCCTGTGGTTTCAGCACTCAGCTTGCAAAAGGGCACAAAAAGTCACGGTTGTGGAGTTCTTAAGGCCTTTTCTGAATTAAACTTTCATGGGATAAAACAGAAGGGACTGGACAGACCCATTCCCTCTCCAAACTGAACTCTCTAAATGCCTGGAGAATGGGCGCTCCCTTTCCCAGTAGGCAACAGAGATCATTTACCATTATCTGACCTGTCACCCTGGGAAAATGGGGTCTCCATTTATTGACCCCCAGTGAGCTGAGATATGCAAAGAGGTTGAGCCTCCTGCAGCTTAACTACAGGACTAATAGCTAAATTGCTCTCCCCACATCCTCTATGCTGTTATTAGAAAGAAAAAAGCATGATCCTGGTTGCACTTTCAAAAGAAAATTTACAGATGCTGACATGCAGGAGAAGCTTCCTTGCCGCGAATTGCTCACATGAGTGACAACATATTTCATAGTTCTCAGCAAAAGTCCTAAAATTCAGGGAGAGGGAGCACTGGTATGTAAAACACTTCACTCATTAGTGTTTCTTTGTGACTAAATTAAGAGTTCCTGCTTACAGCCCTGTTTTAGGTATAGAGTCCAAGTATTGCATATCCTCAGCACTATAACCAGGACTTCTTTGGAAGAGCCTAGATGCAGATTCTAAGTTGTGCAACAGTCAGCATTTTGGTGTCTACCTCTCTGGTCAGAGGCTATAAACTAAGCATTCAGAAGTGAAATGACTCTCAAAAACATATGCTCAGCCCTTAAATTTCAGACACCTTATTGAAATCTGAAAGGATACTTAAATACAAACCTGAAAAGGTGTATAAAGGCCTTATGTTCATGGGTATTATTGTAACATTTATTTGACCCTGATAAATCAGGGCCCCGACTAATTTTTGGGGATTGGTCCAAAAATTTGATATCTTTATTTGGTAAAAGGAAAAATTAATTTTATATCTAACAGGTATCCTTTTATTAGTGAAATACCTATAAATAGANGCCCCACCTGGTTTCAACAGCTTATGAAGATGGTGATAGAATACTTGCTTTTGGGCACATTTTACACTGTAACCTAGGACAAGATTGTACTTGCATTCACTAAACATTATAGGTTGATGGCTACAAATCAAAATATACTAATTAAAAGTATCATGGAAGATGTTGCATCTAAATACTAGGAAAATATCTTACTTCATAACTAGTAGTAGATATTTAATCTAATAAATTGGGAAAAAATATAAGCCTTGACGATTTCAAATGAAATTTTTAATTTATTACTAAATGTAAATGGTTTGTGTCATGACCTCTAGAAAATTCATTCCAAATTTATGAAAATACAGGTGAAGATTTGAAATTCTAGACCACTGAATTTTAGAAAACTGTTAAGCACACTGGGTCCTGAAGGCAGTTTTTCCTACAGGAAAAGCAAAACCAAGGCAGAGGTGAAAACAAGTTATAACAGGCTGTGCATGGACATTGCTAATGGTCTGTGCCTTTGACTTAACATTTTCTGAAATTAGTTTAGCCTTCATTTGCCAACTTTGTTGTTGTTGTTGTTGTATATTCAAGTGGTATATTTTCCCTCTCAGTTACTAAAATCTTCCAGAATTATCTAATACCTGACTTTTAAAAAATGTTTTCTGTGCAGCTGCTAACAGCTCCATGGAAACTCTATTCAAAAGCTGCCAGTGTCTCTGCAGACACACCTGCCAAGGGCTGCAGCCCTTGGAGCACACAGCCTGTTGCTGGTTTGAGAAAGCAGGAATACTCAGGTGGAGCTGTTTTCCATTACTCCCGGGCAGACACAGGCACAGTCCATGTCCACGTCCCGTGTGGTCACAGGGCCCTGTAGGCTCAGCTGTGGTTACTGGTGGTGGGTGGTGCATGTGGATGTGGGGCTCAAACTGCAGCTAAGTCACTCAGAGAGGTTACTGCAGCTCCTACTGCTCTTCCCCACCACTCTGAGGGAAGCCAAACCTCCCTGTGCAGTCACTTCCTAACCTGCCAAAATTATCTGGCTTAGCCTAACCACATTTACAAGCGGTGGTGCTATTTACAGAACCAGCCCTTTAGAGAGCAAACATCTGGCAGAGCAGGAGGGACAGGATAACTGGGTATGAGGATGGTGAAGCTCTGGAGACGTGGAGACTTCAATGTCCAAAAGCAGCTGAGCTGTGATTGGAACAACATGTTGGACTGCAGCTGGAGGGGTCTGCAAGCACACAGCTAAAGAGCAGTACATCTTTATGGAAATATTTAAAACCACTCCGTTTCAAAATAATCGTAATGACCTGTCATTCCTCCTGGGGACTTCTGTGCAATTTAACTGTGGTTACGGGGGAGACTGGCACTGACTAGGGATTGCTGGTGAGTGGTAATACCTGTTTGTGGTGAGTGGTGGTGGTGATTCAGCCTGATGTCGAGGATATGCCAAATAGCACTAATCCCACAAACACAGAAGAAGATCAACATTTGGAGAATAGGTCTGAAAAAGACAGAGTAATAGTTTTCTGCAGGGAGTGTGGTAAACAGAAAATCTGAAGAATGGAGTATGAGAGAAGGTAATCTGGTGAAACCATTTGTTTAATAGCAGAACACAGTCTCATATGACAGAGATGTGTGAGAGATGGGAGAAAACATGGTAGACTGAGGAAGAAAAGAAAGGGAAGCAGGTGACAAAAATCCCATGGAAAGACTGCTGATCAGAGAGGCTACTGTCTCCAATTCCACCCTACTATGGCTCTCAGTCCCACAGTCTTCTGGCTGAAATGACTGATCATACTGTTATGACCATACTAACATATCTCAGTCAAAATGAATAAAATCAGCCCAAATAAAAGATTTCTTTTTTTCACTCATTGTGACTGAAACAAGAATAGAAAGCTCCAGCAGCCTTATAGTACCTTATAGCAGCCTTCTAGTACCTAAAGGGAAGGACAGAGGAGATTTTTTTACAAAGGCGTGTAGTGATAATATAAGGGGGGATGGATTTAAACTTAAAAAGAGTAGATTTAGTTTAGATATTAGAAAGAAATTTTTCATTCTGAGGGTGTGAGACACTGGAAGAGGTTGCCCAGAGAAGCTGTGGATGCCCCATCCCTGGAAGTGTTCAAGGCCAGGTTGGATGGGGCTTCAAGTGACCTGGTCTAGCAGAAGGTGTCCTGGCACATTGCAGGAGGGTTGGAACTAAATGATCTTTAAGGTCCCTTCCAATCCAAACCATTCTATGATTCCATGGTTCTCTTTCATAACTGTTCACAAAAGGCTACTTTATCACAGAAATAATAAGGTAAGGAGGAAAGTAATGCTAGTATTTTATATAAATGCAACCAGACAGTGATGTGTCTAAGAACAGCTGCCATCATTCAGCAGATATCCAACTATGGCTACTTAGAGCAGTATGGCTGCACAGTGCTGCTCAGGAGCACAGCCAGGTGACTACACCAGATTGGCCAAGGACACAGCTTTTCATGGCATTGCTCAAAGCAGAAGCACATGAGCTTGAAATATAAGCATAAGTAGCTGGTATGGGCATAGAGCATCAAAGTGTTAGCTAACTTCTTTCTAAAACAACAGTCTTCCATCTACTTTTTCACACATCTTCTGTATTGTGGTTGAGGTCTACCTAATTTCTTAAGTCTAAATAAATTTCAGCTCTTTGGGGAACACAGAATTTATATAAACAAGCAAACACTCAGTTTCTGTCCAATGTGTTATTTTCACTGACATTATAAAGCAGTGAAAGAACAGCAGCGAGAAACTGCAAACATAAGAACTATTAAGTCAGCAGAAATCACTGCAGGGAGGGACTAAGACTGCTGCCTATAAACACATCTGAGGGTAAAACTGCAGGAAGGGAGGCCAATACCAGGTCTCTCCAAGTGCTGACAAACCCCAACTGGTGGGTTGTGCTGGGATGTGACCCCACCTATGGAAAATGAGATCCATCCTTCACCCTAGCACTAGTACACTTCCAGCAAGCACTGTGCACTGTGCACCAAATTGAGCACTAGGGAGGCCAAAGGGTGCTTGCTGCAGTGCAGCATGTGTGGACAGGACTCATCAGTGAAGGGTGACACTCCTCAGTGAGAGGTATTATCAGACAAAAGGTAACAAAACGCAGCCTGTGCACTAAAGTATGCAAAACTAGGTCCTTAGGTTCATTGAATCTAACTATATAGACGTTGAAGGGATAATAAAACTTTAGCTAATAAATGCTAGTAACCTCTAAACGTGATTTAATAGCTTCAATTTAATGATTTGGGGCTATATCCAATAACGGAGTTAGAGTCCTAAATATTTCAGGTGACTGGTCTCCATCATGGAACTTGATTTAAGTGCCAAAATTCCTTAAAGGGAGGGCTAGAACCTCAAAATGAGACCCAAAACAGGCAGCTTAGTGAGGAGTAGCCCGGAGGTGCAGAGCCCACCACCCCTTTCTAAACTTAATATTTTTTTTTTTGAAGAAACACCATGAGTTTTTCAGAATTGTAAAGGAAACAAAAAAGTCTCAAAGTCTACTGATTGCCATCTTCATGTAAGAGGTGGGGTTGACGTCCTTTACAGCAATGGATTAGAGTGCACACCCACACACACACACACATACATACTAGAAGAATACCAGAACCTCAAGGCAATGGAAGTAGATGGAAAAGTTTTTCTTAAAAAATGGGATTTTGGGTTTTTTTTTAATAATAATGCATGTAAGAAGACACTAAATATCTGACTGCTAAGTGATTGGTTCTGGTGGAGACAAAGTAGTGAGAAAGTGCAATTCAGGCAGTCAGAGGTGAATGACATGGCTCTGCAATATATTACATGGCTCTCATCACTTCATGTTATATATGTGTGAATAATTAAAAACTTGAAGCTCCAGTGTTTCAGTTAGAAACAGGGAATTTGATTCCTGATACATAATACTAAAAGCAGATACTTATCAGTCACGCTGAATATTACTGGTGTTGAATCTATGTAAAACAAAAAAAAAACAAACAAACAAAAAAAAAAAAAAAAAAAAAAAAAAAAAAAAAAAANAAAAAAAAAAACAAAACAAACAAACAAACAAAAAAAAACCCTAAACCAAAAATTACGACATGTAGTTCCCAAAAGTGAAAGGCAAGCAGGTTCAAGTCAGCCCTTTCATTTCCTCTCTTCATAATTGTAGTTGAGAACACAGTTAACTCAGTTAAGAATCTTCTTTTTTTTTTTCTCTTTCTATTTTGACAGGGGCTTTCACTGCCCCCACTGAAGGAAACTAAACTCAGAGAACTTTACAGGCATTTCCATTGACTCTGTGAATAATCTTGACTCTAAGGATTATCCTCAAGCAGCTGTGGAGAACAAAAAAGATTTCCCCAAACATAAGAAAAAGAATACTGATGCAGCCTGGGGCAGGTTTTTTTTTTTCCCTCAGCTCTCAAGTGATTTTTAAGAGCCAGCCGGTCTGGAAAACGATGAATTTGTTTGTAGGAAAGGTAAACACTGCCAAAATCAACAAGTTCCTTCCTTAGGGGCCTGTAGAGCAAATTGGTCCACAGATTAAGACAGCTCAGTTAAGTCATGTTGGGGCTGACATGAACCCTTCAGGCTCCTTCACTTTTACCCCAGAAAATACAAAGAGAACTGATAAGATTCTTATGAAGGAATTATACATAGCAGGGTCAGAGAAATGAAATAAATTCAAATTGATCTCCTCGGTAAATTTTCTGGCACAGGATTTGAGGGGCTTAACTGAGAGGGCTGGTAGGTTTGCAAGTAGTCTCCTTTGCACAATTTTGAGTCAAATAGGCTCTGTCTTGACTGTCTAGATTGGTATCAGTGAAGGATTTAACAGTGATTTAACCTGTGTAAAATGATCTCATATGTTGTCACCTGCCAGACAAATGGCAGTGGGTGAAGTCCAACCCTATTCACAAGTCATTTTTCCAACCCAAACCAGGAAATGTGCTAAACAAGCAGAGCCACCATGTATCACAGAGGTGGATTTCATCTTCATGAATGCACAGGATGTGTGTGAAAGACAAAGTGAGATGGGAAAAACAGCATTTTACAATCTGCTTTGCATTTTCCCAGTACTTTTTATTTCAAAAGCATGAAAGAATTGACAAGCTGTTTTTTAATCCTGATAAGACACGAAACCGTTCATCACTCTCATGTCAAAAATCAAGAAAGAGAGCAAAATAGAAACTTAATTCTCATGCCAATTCTGGTGCCATAAATCATAAGAAAATTTTATCAGAAATAGTGATAAGGAAGGTAAGGCAAAGTTTTCAGATTATTCTACTAAACAAAGGTGCCTGAAACTTTAGCAAGCAGTTCTGAATACTTTGGTTGACTGTAGCTTACATGGCCAGGTCACGCATAGTTCAGTTGGACTTTATTGGCAGGACAACATCTTCACACACAGCTACAGGAAATCAGCAATGCAGCTGGGAGGGAACACAGGTCTCCTGACTAGCAATTCTGTGTATTAATGACAATACTCTGCTTCCTAGTCCCTTACATCCTCGCAGCATTTTTCAACCATTAACTAATGCATCAGTGAGATTTGTTTGAGATGGAGCTGCAACAAGCAAGCTCAGAATGAGGAGCACGTAGGGCCACCATTTCAGTAGGAAAAGGTTAACTAGCTCTAATTAAATCCTACAGAGTCTCGCTGTTCAGAAACCACCACAATTTAAAACCAATGAGAGCTAACATCTTGTTAACAGGGAGTTTAGTTGCTATGTTTGCTATATAAAGATTTTTAAAGCTTATTTCTGCTGGAAAAGATCGTAGGGGAATATTATATTCAAAAGTCTTTGTCAAAAAGGCTAAAGAACTGCTAATCACTGCAGTTACACTCTCATTCTGACCTAAATTAACACAGCTCTGCAGACTTTTCCTGCACAGCCATACACAAGCCCCTCCTTGCTGTTTAACACAATCAGAGGGAGCACACGTGCATCAGGTCACACAACAAACACCTCTGTCCTGGGACAGAGCTGCTGCACTTGCTGTCACCAAGAGGGAAATATCACGCCTGCTCGCAGTGATGGTGATGTCCCTTGCTGTTTAGAACTCCTGTGGACCCACTCTCTGTCCTACTCCAGGACTGCAGGCACACATGCTGAGCACCACCAGGGACAAATGTCACCGGAATTCCTCAGCTCCATGACACACAGGTACCACAGCATCAGCACAGCCTGAGCCTTGTTCACAAGTGGTGCCAAGTGTGGAGCTGGCGTGTAGCACTGATCTCTGCCTTTTACTGAACACAGACTTCTTTGTATTGGTCCTATCATCATATGACCTGTCCTGACTATGTTTTCTATTTATTACTGCCACAGAGAAAAAGGTTTTCACATGCTTGGTATATGTGCAGACACTGAAACTTTGCCTACTCTTAGAAAGATGTTTGATTTATATTAATGGAGTGCTATTTCGGAAGTGTGACTGACTAAGAAATTTTAATCAGTTAAAGAGAGACCCAAGGAAATATACACCTCGTTTACAACTCATAGTCAAGAAAGAGGAAGAACTTATGCCAGCTAGTAGAAAATAGCAAACAAACAGCATATGTGCGGTTAGCAATTCACAGATATAATCCACAGCTTTACTCACTGAAGCGCAAATTTACAATGTCACTCCTGGATATCTGAGAGTGGGTTAATAACTTAGTTACCTTGTAACAATTGCTAAGCAGCAACAGGCATCATCACTGTTGTTACGGCCACAGGGTGGTAACAGAATTCAATGAATTCTACAGAAAAATACTTAAAATGTCAAAATATAAGCTTAACTGAAAAAAAGGCTGAAGTGTAAGCCCAACCCAGAGAATGGAAAAGTACTGGATAAAACACTGGAAAATGTACTGCAGGGAACAATCCCACTTTGGCAGTGGGATAGACTAAATGACCTAATACAACTTTTCCGTCTCTAATTTATACGATTCTATGATTCAACAAAAACAAACTGTGAAATTAAAAACTGAAGCAAGTCTATAAGCTGACTACCACATTTTATAAATGTATATATACACGATTCTATAGGTCTTTAAAATAGTGACTGTCTTGGCACTAGTACTACAGGAGATATACACAGACTGTCAGATTTCCTCTTAAAACATTCATCTGCCTGCCAGGCTGAACAGATGCCAGCAGCCTCAGAGATAGACCTAAGTATAACCCTTAAGATACTCTGGAAAGAAATAATCACTAAAACTGAAAAAGTCAATTATGGTGACTGCTACGAGCTAAAATTCTGTTTTCATTGTGACAACCAAGGCAAAGAACAAAAAAAAAAAAATTTAAAAAAAAGGCTCTAGGAAA
>VZTH01014513.1:11382-23293 GCA_013397815.1 Aleadryas rufinucha | reverse complement strand
AATTTGGGGGACGCCTACGAGCAAAAATTTTGTTTTCATTGTGAAAACAAAGGAAAAAAAAAAAAAAAAAAAAAATTTAAAAAAAAAAAAAAGAAACAGGAACAGAAGGAAAGTTGGGCCCTCAATATCATCAGCTATGTTGTAGAATTGTTACTCTTAGGCACCTATTCTTCTTTAAAATATTATGCTTCTCTTCTGTGGGGACACTTACAAATAAAGCTGAACAATTGAAGTGGCAATTAATGAGTAGGCTGATAAGAAGATATAGCATTAAATTCCTGTCCTTACTGCATGCATGCACATCATAAAAAATTTAATAAAACATGTAACACATCCGAGGCCCTTCATACCTTTTTTTTATATATAATGATCTTCTTTTAAAGGAAATCACTGCTTTTAAATGACTGCAAAGAGAGAGATGTATATTTAGATTCTCTTAGCTTAGTTTAAAAGTATTCCAAATAAGAATATGTACTAACAAAGACTGTCCTGTTTTCTGAGAAGGAAATACTGGCTTTCAAATGTGCTTCCCCATGCAGATAATCCTGTGACCACAGAGGTTCCTGCAGTTGTAAATAATTTGAGACCACCTGGACATGTCTAATGTAGACAGCCTGGGGAAATAAGTCATTCAAAAGAAAAACGAAGTCCTCTTATTTGAGTCCCTGGGTACAGATCTGTAGCTCTAAGGCTAATCAATTAGCTCCCAGAAGAAGAATGGGTGGCTCTGTTCTGGAGTACCAGCTTCAGTGCCTTTCTAAACAGTGGAAGAGCCCTGTCATCCTGTTTTAAATAAGGAACAAGCTTCACCACCGAGGAGGACAAGGATATGATTTAAACAAATAGTTTATTAAAGGAGCAATTGTAAAAGAAAAGATTCATCACTTTTTTTAAAAGGAGTATTTGTGCCATCTGAGAAAAACAGCTACTGTGAATTGCTTTTCCACAACAGTGAGCTACCAATTATTAAAGAAATTTTTTTCCTCAGAGGGAAAAAGAACACTAGATGTGTTGAAAAAAGCGAATGCTGGACAGACCATAATCAAGATGATTACCACTGGAGTTGAATCAAACAAATCTACTTGGGAAGGTGACACAGCAGTTTCCTGATGGTAAAATAAAAATAGTAGATGCATAAAACCACAGGCTCCTTCAGCTGCTTTTAAACCCTCTTAAAATCGCCTTTTTCATTACTGTCCCACTTTTCACATGTGCTTCAGCCCTTATTCTACAGCAGATGTTAACACAGCCATCAAATCCTTACAGACTCTCACATCTCATGACTTAAGGATATTTTAAACTCTGAGACATTTAGGAGCCAATACTACTGATTTTCAGTGAGCTTTGGGTTCCTGGGATAAGATTCACAAGAGAATTTTATTCAGAGGCTCAGAGTTCCTACTGCACTGTCCCAGGTGGTAGTGACCCTGGAGACCACAGCCCTCAGTAGCACAGGGGGCACAGAAGCATTGGCTGGACAAGACCTGCAGAAACCCCAAAAAAGGAGCTTGATGCTAAAGATGGAAATACCGTGCCTTGTCCCCTCATTACAATTAGCTTAGTTTGTCTCTCCTCAGCTGCTGCATTTGTTTGGCTACTATAACTCTATTTGGCTGCAGATATGTCAAAACTGGAAGTTAGACCCAGCTTTAAAAGTTCAAGCTTGACCTTCTCAGATCTAACATAGCTGCTTGACTTGTGCAATTCCTTTGTACAATTCATGGAACAGTGCATAACAGGAACATCCCCCCCTACAAATCAGCAGACACATAGAAGAGAAACGCTCCACCAGGCTGAGCCAGAGGATATTTTGTGAGTTTAGCTTCAACTCACAACCTCAGCAAAGCTCCTGGCTCCACTTCTGTTTCACAGCCATGAACTTTGCAGAGCCAGGAAGCTAAGCCCTCCACAGAAAAATGGAGGGAAAGAAGGGAGAGGTAGAAGCCAAAAAACTCCCTTATAATGTTATGGCTGGGATATTTGTTTCAAAGATCCACATTCATATTCCTCTTTGGGTAATTGAATCTGAGCCCAGGCTTCTCTATGCATATGCTTTTGGGTATCTGGGGACAATGTTCCTCAATTCCTCAGATCTTTCCCTTTCCATTAATTAAGTAGTCTGCTCTTTAAGGTAGAGAGAGGAAAGCAAGAAATTAAATAAAGGAAAAGGCTGAAGGAAAAAAACACCCCCTAACTTGCCAAATAGAACATTTTCCTGAGAAGTAGGACACCTGGAGCTGAAACAAAGTTGGATGAACCCCATTTTCCAGGGCTATATTTTCTAGCCAGGCATCTCCTGTAGCTGAGAGATGCCTGAGAATATGTAAGAAATTTGAGTCTGGACTAAGTACATCTACCCAGCAGGAAAAACAAGGTACATTGTATTCCGTGCTACGTGGACCAGAGTACTACTACTGCAAGTATTTTAAATAGGTCTGTACACCAACCAGAAGGGAAACCAGAGGGGATTTTGGTAATGGTGCACAGACAGCTATGATGGTACTTAGTCTTTGGATTTAGAAGAAACAGGCTGGTAATGTGGATCTAGAGTTTAATCACAAGGGTTTAACAGGGCCTCTTTGGAAAATGAGCCTACAATTATTCACACTGCTTTTGAAGTGGGGCATGGGTGCTTCTGAAGGTACCTTCACTGGGCAGAGAAGTGTTGTGCAGAGACACCTGAGGAGCGCTACACCTACAAGTGTTATAGCTGTGCTGAACAGGTCCAAGGGTCCTTGACTATGAGAGCACTGCACTTCATGGATGCCCCAACTTGGGCCAACATGGCTCAAATTCTGTTTTCTCTTTATGATAGTTAGCTACTACTTTTTATGCCCATATCTATATTCTTGCCCTAAGGAAGCTCTTAATTATGCTTAACAGTGTACACCCCCATTGAAAATATTAATGACAGCCCTTCATTAGTCTTTCATACGCATCTTCCCTATAAATTGGGTCATATGGTGCAGTACACATAGACTGAGTAACTAGAGTAGGAAATTTGAAAGAACATATAATTCTCTTGCAAATAAAATAAGGTGTTTCAATATCTTATTTCAAACAATGTATGTTTTTATTATTTGTAATTTTAATAGCTAAAAACATAGTAATATTAAACACCAAAACTGAACTGATTTCTTTGCCCTCAGAAAATTGTAAAACTCTGAGAATTTGGCTCCACTTAGAACAATGACAGATTTTTGAAAGCTTGAAATGTATTATGGAACAGAATGTCAGCTTTTCTCATACTTACAGATATATGCAATTTAGGCCCCTAGTTGCAGTCAACTATCTGGTTTTATGGGGTCTGTCCAGATAGTCTGGATTCTTTGGTCTGAATCTGCAAATGTTTTTTCCCATGCTCAACTTTCCTACTGTGTGTGGTCCTACAGAAATCAATACGACTCCTCACAGTAGTTGAACTAAACGTGAGTATGATTTTTTGAGTGTGAGTGTCTCATGGCCTGAGACTGCATATTCCCATGGAAAAGCAAGTGTTATCTGGGAGAGGGAAGGTCCTCTCTGAATTACCTTACACACTTATTATTTTGTGTAAAAAAATGCAACTAAAATTATAGTGTCACATTATCAAGCTGAAACTGTCTGGAGGCTTCCTTATATGATGCCAAGAATCATAAGTCAAAAACCTTAGAATAGGCAATGAGTGTTTCAAATTATTCCCTTATTTTCTCAAGTTGCCTGGGCAAGGATATTTTACATGGCCCTTAATTTATTATCTTTCATAATAAGGAATGTTTTGCAGGAATATACCATTATGGAATATTGCTGAGCATATTATTAAATATAATTATAGTTAATGGGGGTTTTTTCAAGATTGTATGGTCCTATCTTTCTCCAAGATATTTGGATAACTGGCAGTTTCATTATTCATACATTTCAAGCTCTATTTATGTTGTTAAAAGACCTTAAAAAAATGGATGCTCTGGTAGGTTAGCACTGCTTTTCCTTAGTGGAGGGCAACAAGCGTTGAGTCAGAGGGACCATGCAGAAATTCCAGTGGTCCAGGACAATATATTCATCTCAAATGAGACAAAAAGTCGACATTTTAAAGAATTATTAGTATCAAGAATACTGTTCCTTTTTACTAGTTTTTGGGTTTTACATAGCACCAATTTTAAAACAATCATTCTTTTTATTTTACCACTGGGGGAGGGGAGGGAAATCACACAGAATCACATAAAATCAAGTTTAGTATGAAGCAATGACTGATCCCAAACCTTGCATTATACAGAGGAAAATTGTGTAGTGAAATAACAGCTGCCAGCTGTGATTTTGAGCCAGAACAACAGCTTTTCTCAACAGTGTGCTAGGAGACATCTCCAGAGTGTGTGGGATGGTTTACAGTGCTCAAGGGGAATGGGCTCTGTCACCTCTGTGAGGAGCAGAGCACAGCGAGGGAAGGCAGAAGCAGAAAGACGGGGACAAAAATAAGTACCTGTGCCCTGACTTGCCTCAACGTAATCTAGAGAATGTTAATCATCTGCACTGCTGCCATTTTTAGGAATTTTGCCTTCCTCCCAGTGCTAGGCTGGAGCGGCAGCTTATGCAAGTGTCTTAGGTCTGAAAGGAGAGAGTAAGAGCAGGGGCAGCCATACAGGCCAGTCACTAACAAAAGTGCTTCCAAAAGTGCCCATGAAATATTATCTCTTACAGGCAGCTGTTCAATACCTCATGGTGTGTGTTAGGCACTGCTTTCCTGCCAGCCTAGTGGACTGCACAGCACATTCACTCACCAGCTTACTTCTCTTTATTAGATTGTGAATCTCAAAGCATTATTGTCATTACTGCACAGAGAGCTGCCCTCCCCAGTGACTCAGTGCTGCTTTCGTAACCCTCATGTACCCCCAGCACCACGCAGGCCATCGTTCATCTCGATATATCGAGCAGTCAAGTGCCTGGGAATGCACTCTGATCCACTACATGCAAGTAAAACAAAGGTTTGTCTTATGCACATACATGTGCCAAACAAGGAGTAGATCACTTCTGCAGATGGCAAAGTTAAATTAGTTAAATTTGTCACCATTTTGGTTGGAAATTTCTTTTGTCTGCCTGCATGGAAATCTTCTGTTTGGTGACATTGTGACTTCCAGGGATTTAAAGCCAAATGAAAAAAAAAAATAGATCATGGATGTCCCTGCTCACTGAGAGCAAGTCCCTTGTACCCCACCACAGCCCCAGTCTGACTGTAAGCTGGTACAAGAATAAAACATGCTGAAGAGTGCAAGCCCAGAGGGATCCAAGAGGCATCAATGTTTGTTAATCTGCTGGGGTTTTAACAAAATAATGAAAAAGAAACTAATCTTCTGTGTGAGCAAGATGAATATACAAATACGTTCCATGAGGAATAATTCAAAGGAAGTTTGCAATAATTTTCTCTGGTTTGGATTAGTCAGCACAAATAAAAATATATTTATTCACAGTCTTAAATCCAGGCTAGGACTAAGGGCCTGTTCCACAAGGCTCAATCTGCCATATAACTGGAGTTTAGAGAAAGGCTTCAACTGATCTCAGAGAATATTTTATTGCTCACCCCTTAGTACTGCAAACTCTCCTGTAAGTAACCTCTTCTTTTACTGACATAAATGCAGATTGTTTTCCCTCAGAGAACTGAAAATAGAAGGCAATAATTCCTTGGTGAGTCAAGCTGAAACTTTCTGAATAATTAAACAGTCATTCAGCCAGGGTCCAAGACCACCTGTGAGTCTAGCAGAAGCTCACAGGTAACATGGAGGAAGGGCATAGTACTGCAGATCTGTGACCTCCTCCAATTTTTATCTGTATGATGTAAAAGTTAACCTCACTGGTAATGGGAAAAATGAGTGTCCTGGAAAACATGAAGAGCAACAGCTTCTCTTGCCTGGGCTACAACTCTTCACCACCTTGTGGGGCCAGAGAGGAGTCCTTATTTCTTCCAGACCCATGAAGAACATGAGGAGACACATATCAGTCTCACCACACAAGCCAAAGCATTAACCAAAAGATGACTATAACGAACGTCAGGAAGATCAAATTAGGGTCAGGATAGCTTGGTGTCCTGCTTGCTTGCTCCTTACTCAGAAATAATTTCCTCTTTATGTGAGTTATTTGGTCAAATGAGGTTTGTAAGAGCCCTTATCTGACTCAGCCTCCAGGAAACAATGTTTGCCTTGCTGGGTCAAACCATACAGCTGCTGCAAGCAATGGGAACATTCCTTGGGGTTTCAGATGGGGACAGAGCCTGAGTTAACATACACTATAGTTCATACTTCCTTAAACTCCCCAGAAATGAAAAAAACCTGCAGAAATAAACCTGCATTTTTTTAAATAAAAATTAAAATCAACTGAAATTATAACAGTTTCAACAGCTATTTTCTTCCTGAAATTATTTTTTTTTCTCTTGAAGAGAAGCCTACCCATCCAGCTAACTTCATCTATCCTTTTGTGCTACAAGTCACTGTATTTCTCCATTAAGGTTGAGGACAAATATTGCACTAGCTCCTAAGAAAAATATGTCAAGAACTTGATGATTTCATATGTTAAGCAGATTGATTCAGGTTTCCAAACAGTTTCTGCTCAGTTTTCAAGCCTTTTTAGGTTTGTATTTACCTACCAGTTCACCCTTTTCCTGACTGAATTTTGAGCCACTTGCAGAAAGACAGAAAGAATTTTTTATTTGCCATGATACATGAGATATAAATATACTTTCATTTGCAAATGAATCTCATACTGTCCAACTTTTCTATCATCTTCAAAGTTTCTTAGATTAATTTGTTTATAAATGTCTTTCCCTTTTTTGATTTTTTTTCTCCTTTTCATTGCTTTTTGGGTTCCCCATTAGCCTTCAGATAGTGTCTTATCTAATTTTGTGAGACCATGGAATAAGCATCGTGTGAACTTTCAATTTCACACTGTTCTCTTCCTTCATCTTTGCAATCCATATTTTGCTATTTCATGTTTTAAAAGTGCCTTGCTTTTACAGTAGTCATGAAAGATGGAATCCTTCCCTGTGAGAGACTGTAATGCTGGACTGCTGACAGCACAGCAGCAGAAAGGAAATGTACAAAGTGTAACCTAAATAAGAATTCTCCTTTTCTGGCAGAGCTTTGCATTTCTGCCAATGCAAAGACAGCAGCACCAGCCCAGTTCCCCTGGCCCAACCAACCTGCTGTGCCTGGTTTGGTGCAGTGCAATGCATATCTAAACATATCTATGGATATAGTTCTTTAGCATCTGTTTCTTTACCCAGAGATATAAATAGTGACCACCTATTAGAACCGAAGTCCCTAAAGCATTAATATAGAACAGATACCATAGAAATCTGTCTTTATGTTTCGGTTGGTTGGGGATTTTTTCACTCAATTATTAGTCATCACTCCAGGAAGGCGTCATTTTTTTTAGCATCAGAATTTATTCACCCTATGTTCCTCAATAAAGATGTTCATTTGGAGAGCTAGTTTTATCCAGCTAGTACCCAACTGCTGCTGAGTTAATCAAACAGAAGCAGCAAGGAGGCAGAAACAGAGAACAGACCTGCCACTTACACACTTTGCAGCCAGTGATGGGCAGGCACCCAGCCTTGCTGGAGATAAACAGCTCAAAAATTAGATCCTCATCCAGAATATGTTTCTCTCACTCTGTCTGNAAAAAAAAAAAAAAAAAAAAAAAAAAAAAGCCAAAACAAGAGCAAAACAAACAAAAAAAACCCCATAAATTAAAAGGACTGAAAAACTTCAGAAATGAGACTTTAAAGCAGCATTTTGCAAATCTATTTTAAAAAGAAAAGAAAGCAGGCAGAAAACAAACCTATCCATCCCCAACCAGGGATGCAGTGATGCAAGACGCATCTTCATAAGATTCTGCTTTGCCTCCCCTCACCTTCCAGTCATTTCTACCCAACTCCAAGTGATTTTGTTAGCGGTAAAACAAGGGAAAATGAATTTTCCATTTCTATGGAATTTCTTAGGGAGGGGATTACTCATTGACCCAAAACACGTCACAGAAGGACCTTTCTGTCCATGACATTCAGTTTGACCATGAGCACACTTCTGTGAGACTTGAGGCTTCCTTCTGAAGCTCTGCTGAGACTTGCAGGTTACAGTGTTCAAGCAGCCCTATTCAGACTCAAGATAGAGCTTTTGCATTCCTTGGCCATCTTATTGTTCATCTTCCTCAAATTATAGCACTCTTTACTGGCAAAATTAAAAGGGCAACACTTCATTCAACAATTGTTACAATCAGGTGCAGCTTAAAGAGTTAACTTCAAATTATGTTGCTGTTATGATGCTGTTGAAAGTGCCTTCTTCGTAGGAATCCTATTTGTAACTGTCTTCCAAATAAGCCTGGAATAAGATTTCCAAACACTGAGGTTTCCCCTGAAGCACAGACTAACTTTTAGTCATCTCAGGGTAAAGCTAATTCACAGTCTAGTGCAAAATCCATCTGGTCTAATTAGGTGACAGAGTCTGACTCTCCCTGTTTCTCACCCTTTTCTGCTCAGTCCTGTGTAAGATGGAACAGAAAACTTAATTCTAGATGCTGGAGACCAGCAAACTGAAGAGCTGTTAAAGAAATCAAGCAGGAATCTTAAAGCAACTGATTTTCCTTCCATCAGACAAAACCCTGTGCAATGGAGACCCATTAAATGAACACTTGAGGAAGCTGGTCTGTAATGCATCCAGAACAATGGCTAAAAGAACACTGCTAAATTTCTCTATCCAAAATATATTTCATATAATGTGATAGAGTGCTTAAACAAATATCTCTCACTCAAGGGAACTGCTAAAGTATTTTGGTGGAATGTGGATACGTATTTAACAGATTTATACTTCAGATGGAATAACCCTTTAGAGGTTTGCCATGCTTATGGCTTCAAAATCAGGACATAAGACTACTGACTACTAACAGGCGCTTTATTGATGCCTTTTCCAGTGCAGAAGAAAAACTGTGTAGTACACTGTATTGACTTTCACAGCTCCTGACTACTCTGTACGTGTGCCTTCTTGTTTTGAGGGGACTTCTGACTTCACTGTATTTCTTATGCAAAGCCAGTAAAGCTGTCACCAAAGGGACTTTGGGTGCTAAAAAGGTTATTTGAAAAAGAAACTAAAGTTCTATCCAAAAAAATTAATTTTTCCTCTTTCTGCTTTCTGAACGGAATTGTTTAGGATAAAAACATGATTCTAGTGTCAATGGGCCCTCTGGAACATTATATATTTTAATGAATTTTAAAAAATTTTTAAATTGCAAGTTCCCTAAGCATCAGTCAGTAATCAATATCTTTGTTAAAATTCCATCCTCTACAAATTATGTGCATATCTTCTCTGAAGAAAGTTCTTGGAAATAGAGATTCTCTGAACAGGAGCTATTTCAGACTTTCACGGGGACAAAATTCAAATCCTTTCCTGGAAACCCCCCACTGCAGTCATTCATAAAGCAAACTACTCAAAGAATATAATGTCAAGTCAGCTGACCTCTACTGTCAAATGAATGAAAAAGAAAAGCAGCACCTTAATTAGGAAGGCTCCAAATCATATATAAATTCATAAAACAGTGGCAATCACTCAGAAGCTGATGGGGAACCAGACACTTAATCAGTGAATTAAAGTAACGTGGTTCATTCAGCTGCAACTCTTAAACAATTTCTGTCACAACTTTTGGCCCAACGTTGAGGTATAAGGCATATTTCATGATGTAGTTTGGAAATCCCAAGGGTAAAGATAACTGTAGCAACCTTAGAAATTGCAGATGCCTTTCATATTCACATTAATCATTCTTTCTCCTAACCTTAGCACAACAAAAAGATTCAGCAGTCTTGAAAATGTCCATCTCTCCCACAAAAGTCTTCATATTTTAAAAAAATGAAAAACCTGATTTAGAGCAGAATTAAAATTTTCTCATGAAGGAATTTCCTGGAAAAAAGAAATAAGTAATTAATGTGTTTGTGTTTCCTGGTTGATAAATGTTTTCCACAGCAAATGAAAATGGCAAAGTCTGTTCATATGGGAAGCCAGAGAATTTTGACAGGTTTTTTTTCTCTGAAAAAGCATTGATTTTGAAAATAGCAGAATTCTTTTTCAGACAGTCGCTTCCAAAGAAAATCTCTGCTCAGCCCATTAAGCACAAGAAGTTATCCAGATTCTCCAAAAAGTTGACATATATCACACAAAAAGGCGCCATGAAGTATTTTGTCTATATCATTGTAACACAAAATGTGTTGCTATCCCTTTGTGGTGGCTAGCAGTACCTTCTTGTCTTAGAGGGGAAATACGATGGAAAAGAGAATTCCCAGTAAAACAACTTCAGGAACTGCTGATACCATAAGGCAATGTTTCCTAGATGTACTGACATAAAATATAGCAGAAAGGTGAAACTTCAAATTTCAGCAATGTCAGGACTTTTTCCCCTCACAAAATACTGACATTTCAGCAAAAATGCATAGGATTTTGTAGCGTGTTTGCATTTCACTTGAAAAATAAAATGGGTGGGATGAGTGGTTCCAGACAAATTCTCTTAAGGAGTGAAAATGGTTGGCAGAAGTTCAGTTCTAAGACTGTTGCTTGTCTCTTCGGGATAACACATCTACCACTACAGAAGCAGACATTCTCCAGATCTGGTCTGAGAGAGCAGTAAAAGCTCATCGCAGTGAAAACAATCTGACTTTGCTCCAAAAGAGAGAAAGCAGAGATTCACCAAGCTATATACCACCTGGAATGGCTTTGCAGGTCAAACTTCAAATGTATTCTATGAGAGAAGAGTTTATTTTCTTTTTGCTTCCAAGAAGCTCCTTATTAAAACAAGTCAGTTTGTGTGATTTATGGCATCTATACCCATTGACAGAGTCTACACAAAGCTGCTTGTGTGTTGTCAGGCCGTGAGATATGCTGCTAGGTGAAGATACGAAGAAGACATCACCTGTGCAATAGATTTCTTCACCCGATGACAGCATTTCATTTTTCCCTATCTGGAGACAGAATGAATACACCAAGGATCTTAGGAAACACTCTGGTGAGATAAGATATAAGGGAGCTTTTGCCAGCTTAAGCCAATACAAGGTCCAGTGAGATTTTCCAGCTGGAATTTGCTTTTTCTGCCTCTCACATGTTCACTCACAGCCAACGTGTGAATTTGTCATCAGGCTCTAACAAATTGCTGTTTGTTTTGCAGACTGCCTATGTCATCCCCAGCAGGAGAGAGCAGAGTGCAGAGCAAGAGGTCTTACAGCTGGTGCAGCAGCCCCCACTGACAGACACGAGCCAACTGCTGGGATTCAGCGTGTCCCTGCTCCCCACACAGGCTGATCCTGTAGCACAAACTTGCAGCTGGGTCTCTTCCCGGCTTTTGCCATGTCTGTGCTCTCTAACCCCAGCTTCAGGAGAGATCCCCCTTCTATGGCCACAATTGCTCAGCTCTAGCAGAGAGCCAGGCAGCAGACCCAGAAGTAATCCAAGGCTGCCAAAACTCTCTCAGGTAAAATCATTCTTCATGTGACAGAACTGTGTCCTGTCCCCACACACACGCAATCCATGCCAATTATTCATTTCTTTATAAGGCAGTATTAAGAGATTCTGTTGCACATGTTGCAAGGACGTTGTCATGCTTTCAATTTCTCAGTCTACAATGGGAGTAATCTCCATAGAGCAGCAAATGATGATAGATGGGTAACCTAAACCAGGAGACTTCTATGTTGTTTCAAGAATATCACTGGAAGGGCTTTCCCTAGCTTCCAGAGTAGAGTTGTTGCGGTTTGGTTGGTTTTTTTTTTCAAAAAATATATGTATTTGTCACTTATACATTTCACAAACATCTCCACAAAGAGGAACTCTTTTTGCCCTCTCATGTTGAACATTCATGTGGCAGTAGTCAGCAGTCCTCTCCTCTCCTCTCCTCTCCTCTCCTCTCCTCTCCTCTCCTC
>VZTH01014513.1:0-10876 GCA_013397815.1 Aleadryas rufinucha | reverse complement strand
AAAATTATATATATATATACACATATATATATATATACATATGTGGGTTTTTTCTATAGCTAAATTCACTGGGGAAAGAAAAAAAAAATTAAAATTCCACTTTCTGGTTCTCCCTATAAGCTGAAATCAGAGGATGACCCAAAAGCACAAATATAGCAAATATACCTTTACCAACTCTATCAGTGAAAAAGTAGAGAAAGAAATAATTTTCTGCTTCAAAATAAAATGTCCCATACATTGCCTTTGACATTAACCTTTTACCAAACACAATTATGTGGCAGATTGTTGCAGTGATTCTGTAGTGAACACAAAAGAGCAGTTAGATCTGTAAAATGAAATTGAAGTCTTGCATACATCCCTGAGAACAGCCCTCTTTCTCTCAAGGCGCCTCTCTGCCTTCTTTCCCCAGCTCTCAGGACAGAGAGGAAGCTTCACCTCAGGTTTGTGTTGCCAGGCAATGAAACTGTACTGTAGAAATGGGAATTCTGAATCTCAGCTCTCTAACTTCCTGCAAAACCCATCTGTAGGCAAAGTCAAAAATGTATTTTGAGAAAATTCTTCATGGCAGTCTTTGTCCTGAAATCTTTGTCTTGAAATCTTACCTGACCATCCAAAATTATGTTCAAGAAAGTACAAGGTACATAAGCAGATTTCTTCTGGCTGTCCTCAGGCACCTGTGACTCCCTTGGGTTGCTGCTGGAGACCTGAGCAACAACTGGACCCAGCTGGGTAAATGCCCTGTGTAGGAGCAGCCTTCATTGCATGATCAAAGGGTGGACAAAACATGACGGATATCCTGTCCACTTCTCAGTGAATTCAGACTGTAGCCATCAGTTTTACTCTCCAGAGGAGATCCCACTCTAGAAGAAGGGAGAAGGAAGGCATCAGGCTGCCAAACAAATATCTCATATTTCTCTTGAGAAGAAACTAAATCCTGAAACTCAAAGAGGTGTAACCAAGTCTGTCACTTGCCTTTAATGTGGCTTTTTTTCTCTCTTAATCTTCATCTTTTGGGGGTTTTTTATCATTGTACACAGTCAGAACTTTTCTTGGGACATGATGAGTTCCAAGTCTCTGGGCTTTGTGGGATAAGGAAGAGAGAGGCAGAATTTAGGTCACTGGCTACTGTTGGCTAAGTCTTCCCACTGAAAACCAGAAGGACTTTCCCTAGACATAGGACTGAAGGTGAGGGGGAATAAAAGCTACATCTGAATCTATACTATGTGGGTTAAGAGGTAGGATTACCCTCAGATAAAAGTTTGTATATTGACCAGCTGCCCTGGCAGCCAGTAGCATGAGCCCCTTTGTACGCAGGGGAGAGAGGAGGGCTTCAAATTAACTTCCTTTAAAGCCAGGGCAACCTTTACCTTGATCAGGGCAGCAAGGATCTGGATGCTCTTGCTCTACCCATTAGATTTTTTCCGTCTTGCATTTTACAGATGCTGCAAATGAGGGAGAAAGATTTCTGCTGTTAAGGCTCCTTCCTGAGTTATTCAAAATGAATCACGACTTTATGCAAGAAAACAAAGTCATCTCTTGACAGGAAAAAAGACAGGGAGTGTCAGAGATCAAAAAAAATGCAATGTATGCACTTATGACTCTTGAAATAAAATAAAAATCCAGACAGCACATTTTGTCTTGGGTCATTTAAAATCAGTGCCATTTTTGTTCTCAGCTGTGTACTCTGCCCTGAATTCAGAGCTGTCATGGCTCTATGTTCTTAAATCTCTGTGAAGCATTGCAAAGATGGAAGCTGTTCTTCTCCACCCTCACTGCCTTCAGGTTTATTTTCCTTCCCCCTCTATTATTTCTCTTTGGGCTTTTTTTAATCCACTCATCTTTGCTCTCCCCTTCAGCTACCCACTCCTCCCCAGTCATTTTCAGCCCTGTCCACTGGTCTCTGTTCCCCTCAGCTCTTCACATTTACATCAGTTGTCTTTCCCCTTTCCTGTCTTATGCTTCATGCATCTCACCTGTGCTTTCTTGGTCCACAACAGCAGTTTTACCTGCTGCATTTGAGCTTTAGCTAACACTGAGTTGCATTTCACATTGAGAGTAGCACAATGTTACATCTCACAGAAACCAGGACCTCTGCTATACATACGGGCTTGAACTGTCCAGGCACGCTTTTCTTCTAATGTATTGCACATGGAAAATAAGATAAAAAGGCCTAATTTTTAACCTATTCTTTGAATTCAGATGTTCTGAATTCATTCAGACTAACTACTACATGAACCAGACTGGACCCTAAAAGAAAGTACTGCTGGTTGTGTGTTTTGCAGGGAAACGGATTTTCCAAAGAATGGGCATTCATCAATCTTTCTGCAGCAACACTGAATATTGCAAATACTGAAAAGAGGGAATTTCTGAGATGAAAAAGAGAAAAATCTGCATAGATTGTTGGTTAAGACACTTGTCCTTTCATTTCCGTCATCCAGACTCAGCTCTTGTCTGGCTGCTTAAAATGAGTCATTTGCATCCTCATACCATGTCAGGAGGAGCTTGAACCTATTCAGACAAGATTTTAGTTGTTGTTTTGCTGTCCCTGCTTGAGTGCTGAGCTGATTTTGGCTGGGCTAAAGTCAACTTCCTTCACAGTGGCTAGTATGAGGCTATGCTTTAGATGTGTTGTGGAGTTTGGAAGGTGTGTTGTGAAGTCTTAAGTTCAGCAAAGACAGAGACCATGTCCAGCAAATATTGTCCTTTCCCATTCTCATAATAAAAACCTGCATACAACATTCTAAGCATTAGCTTGGAAAGGCTATGATCATTTTTTTAATGACTTACATTTGGCCAATATTTTCATTCTGCCAATCCTACTTCTCCATATTCAGCAATAAAATACACTCAGCATCTTCATTTAGCAGGAATGCATCCTGGAAAATTCTTGTGAAATTTTACAAAACAATCATCAAAAAATGCCGTATTTCCCTGTATTTTTTTTCAAAAATAAATCACAGGGAAATGATGACACTTCCTTTGCCACTGCCCTTATTTCATGCACTATGGTTCAAATTTTGCACTACTAGACCTAAATGCTATTGAGCTAACTTCATTGTGTACTAGCAAAGATTTTGGCCAAATATGTAAGAAATTCTCATCATTCTTCTCCAACTTACTTCTACTGTTAGAGAAAAGACAGGTGCCAGACTCCTTGTGGGGGTGTTCAGTGACAGGACAAGGAGCAATGTCCACAAAGTAAAACACAAGAAGTTTCACCTCAGCACGAGGAAGCACTTCTCTACATTGAGGGTGGCAGAGCACTGGAACAGGCTGCCCAGGTAGGTCATGGAGTCTGCCTCTCTGGAGACATTCAAAACCCACCTGGACACATTCCTGTGTAACCTGTTCAAGGTGACCCTACCTTGCCAGATGGGTTGGACTGGAAGATCTCCAGATGTCTCTTCCAACCCTACCAGTCCCATGATTCTGTGAAATATATGCTTCCTGAAAAGGTACTTGCATTATGCTGTGCAAAAATAGCCTTGCTTGTTATTCAGTATGGAAGGAGTTAAACCAGGACAAAAATGTATTCTCTGAACCTGACAAGTATTTTTGGAGACACTGCTCTGGAAAGGGGAAAGCTAGCTTGGTTTTTGTTTAAACTAAAACCAGTATTGTACTGACTGGATTAGGTTTTCAATGCATTTTCCAACCTGTTGGACACCTTCCACAAATATAAAAAGACACTACAGGCTGAAGTGAAGAGAAAGAGAATGTTACTTTTGTGCACAAATTCCTCCCCAGGGGTTTATAGAGAAGGTCGGTACACATTTTTGTGTAAAGATACAGAACAAATTTACTACAACAGAGAGGAGCAGTAAAAGCAAATTTATTATCATTTTTATCATTCCTGACAGTATTTCCAGCAGACAGCCCAGGTCCATGAACTGTGCCTCAGAGTTTCCACACCCGAGCAAATTTGGGAACTGAAATACACTGCTCCTGTCAAAGTGATCTAAAAGAATGGGCCACCTCTTCTAGTACACACTGTGTTCCTGCACACAAAGTCATAGAAAGAGAGGATCTGGCGGAGGAATGCTTTTTCCAGAAGCAAAATAAATTTCTTTTCCTGATGAGTTTAACTGAAAAACTAGATAGTTTAGCATGGTGTGTTGTTTTGTTGGGTTTGGGGTTTTTAAATTGCTAGTTGCCTTTTTTTTCAGATTGAAGATTCTTTTCTTATCTGTTAACTCTGGATCATTTTTATTCAGTGCCACTCACATAACAGCTCAATGTCTGAGGACAGGGGATGGGAGATAACAGCAGTTTCACAAAAAACAGAATCCTCTGAGTCAAATACTGTTCCAGAAGCAACAAGCCCAGTGATTCACACTGTCGCCGCACAGTATTTCTGCAGTACCTTCTTCACCCTTGAAATAAGCCTGTCACCCACTCTCTAAGAACTGAAGAAATATATTCTGTACCTGGAATGAGAAAAATACAGATAAAAAATAACATTTTTCCATTGCAATTATTATTACCTATCTGATCTGCAGGCATTTCTGATATATTCCTCATGGGTCTAATGGAAAGCCTGTCTAGCTGAGTATAGCAGCTCATACGACTGTGTTGTTATGCAGTGCAGGACTAAGGGAGTTCAGTAAAAGATTAAATACATCCCTATTAGAAAAAAAGCATCTTTCTGAAAACAGAACTGTTTCTGTAATATATCAGAAGATTGAGTCTCCTTTTCCATTGACTGATCTTACTGACCAAATTCTGCCCTTTGTTTGGAATATAACATTTGGCTGCTCTCTAACATTAAGCAACACTGATCCATTTCAGCTTCAGCGCTTCATACCTCCACAGTGCCTTGGGAATGATGTAGTAGGTTTATTCCAATGACTTTCCAGAGCCACAGGCAATGAACAATGTCACCTGGGACTGTGGTCACCTCACACAGCTACCCTAGGGGAGATACAAAGGGGTCCAAGAGGTTCAGGTCCTACATCTTTTCCAAATTACATGAAAAAAAAAAAAAGCCCACTTTCTGTCTTTTATGGTTACATCATATTTCAACACCCTACACTTGGTGCTCAGATCCTAGATTCCATCCACAGCTGAAAACTGACTTATCAGGTGAAGCTTTTCTAAAGGTGAGTTATAAAACAAGTGGGTCTAGAAGGAAGAGTATGCACATAACTAAATATAACTAACTACATTTATAACTAAAATCTGACAATTCCAGGACTTACCCAAAACTTCTAAGCAGTTACTTTCAGTTGGCTCCAACAATTTTTGAATATGGCTGCTTATAAAAATTATTAAGGAAAGTTTCATTGCTGCATTCTCCAGCTCTCCTGCAAAGAGGAAACATATTGAAGTGAATTGCTTCTGACTTGAATCTTCACCAACATTGTCTATCTTTTGCTGGCCTGTGAATGCAACCATAATATTATATCTGTGTTGTCAAGTTCCCCCTGAATTCTGAAATATATTTCTAGAATGTCCTAAATCATCAAGAATTAGGCACTCTTCTTTTTCTAAAACAAACTCTACTAGCATTCACTGAATAACACAAGTAAATGCACTTAGCAACATGACTGAAATTTCTCTACTTTGCAAACAGAAAGATATTGCTGTCCAGAAAATTTTAAAAATATATATCAGGGATGCCTGCATTTTACAGTATTTTTATTCCAGCTACCAAACCACTAAGATCACAGATATCTTCTGGATTCATGGCAGTCAGTCATCAGCTTCAGAAAGCATTTGACTTTTCTCACAGTGCTGCCAATCCGTTTCCCTGAGGATGAAAGAGAATACATGTACAGTGTAGTACCTCTCTGCAACTGTGATACTCAACTGTAACAAATTGGACCCCTCCACTCATTTTCCTGCACCTTATAAGCATCCTGCATGAAATTTTGGGGCAATAGAGCACTCCCCATACATGAGGCAACACTTGAAAATTTTGATGCACATTTTGTTTCTCCTTTAGAAGATAACCTTTGTTAATAATTACCGTGTCTGTGAAGGAGAAAACAAAATCGAATAAACAATGTCTGAATCAAGTATCAAGAAAGTGCATGATTAAATTGATGAGTTTCTTTTGTACTTATCGTCATCACTGCATGATAATGTATGCACTGGATATGCACATAATTAATACATGTAATTTCATGAGAGCATTTGTAAGGTCTTAAGAAAAGTTTAAAAACTGGACCAAATTCAGGCAAGAGAGAAAATTGCCAAATTAAAAGGATTTTTACAGGCAATTCATGAATGGTAGGAAAGAAATCCCCCCAATGACTTAATGAAAACATTCAAGGAGAATCCTAGTTCTTCTAACTAATTGCTATTTTTGTCAGAAATGTAAGCGATTGTCATGGCACATCATAAATTACTGATAACATATCACCAGTGAACATTTGTAAGTGAGATAAATGCAGAAAGTATTTATACTGCTTCCAGACCAATTAACACTCTGCCACCCTGCACCACCCAAGTTTGCTGGTATTTGAGTTATTGACAATTTGAAGCTGCTTGTCTTTAAATAATCCTAGCTGTTGTGGGGTATTATTGTCCACTGCAGATGCACTGCAGAATTCCAAATCCAAGTCAGTTATGAAATTTTCCCCCAGCTCCCCCAAAAGGGGCCCTTGTTGACTTCTCAAGTGCTCCGGCAGCCAGCGCCCACAGTTGCTCTGTGGAAAGATGTGACTCATGCCCAATTCAGTCATTTAAAATTCTCTCCAGCTCAATAACTTCTGGCAGTCATTTCAGCCATTTCTGGGTGTCAGAAGCACAGGCTGTTTTATCTGGATGTTCTCTCTGGCTTGTTAAGTGGAGGAGCTGGATTATCATTACATTCCCATCAATCAGGTGCTGTTCACCAAATACTACACATGAACTAAGAGAGAACATTGTAAAGCAATATACTGTTTTTACTGCTGCAATGGCTGACCATTCAGTCATTAGACAGTAATTTATTGGAAATTAAGGAATTTTAAGGCATGACTTCAGTAATTCTCTATAGCACAAACAATTTCTGATCTATTCTAACCTAGGGTGGCTCAAATCAATCCTTGACCTTGTATCCCAAGAACTCCCCCTTCTCTGGCAAACTCAGACAACCCATTGACTGACATTGCCTGAGACTGCTTTTTGAAAAGGTATGTCTGTCTTCCACCAACCACACTGCTTCTTACAGCTGCCTTAATGCACACATGGCTTCTCCTGAGAAAGACCAGGCAATGAACAGGTCCTTTGTTAGGAGCCACTAGATCTGATCAGTTCCCACTAAATGATATTCCTATTCTGTTCACAATACATGTGGAACTAATTCAAAAACAATCTACAATCCCATCATCTACTGCAGCAAAATGTTATAATTCACCACTGTCTTCTAGAAGGAGAAAAATAGTAAGATAGCATTATCCAAAATGGCAAGCCTTTAAATTTTCACAGCCTTCTAGGCTGCATGACATGCATGGTGTGTCCTAAAGTGCCTTCTCAGATCCACGGGCTGGGAACGTTTTGACACTAGTTTGGATTTAATAATAAAAACATCACTAAGGCTGGGGAAAGAAATACACAAAATGCAATTTTATTGTTCTTTCTGTTTTCCAATGCCTCTGCTCATCAGTCTACCAAAAAATTTTGATTTCCCAGGCAAATGTCAAGCTCAAGACAATCTCCCATATTCAAATGCAATATATCCTTCTAAAGTTTTCTGCAATACGTACATATTTCTACATTAAAAATTATGCTATTGGATACATCAGAAAGAACACTGAGGAGTCCTGTCCCCTACAAATATTTTTTTGCAAAAATTGGTATGTACTCTAAGTACTTAGGATGCTCACAAACCCCTGCACAACTGGCAGAACACACATATGACCTGCAGCCACACTTATCAGAGCCATTTATCTGAACATGATTTTGACAATTTATCAGATACAGGTTTTTTAGAACTATTTATGGAAGGCAGTATTTGGAAATGGCTATTTAAAGTGAGTTCAAGTGAGTGCAGATCTTGGAAAAAATTGAGCAAAACTTTTTCAAGCTTTCCATTCAGCTCTCTCAGTACTTTTTGGCTCTGATTCATCATAGCCACATAGAAATTTAATGCTTCACCTAAGATAGGTACCTTTTCTCATTCTGGTCAACAAAATTATGTAGTTACTCTACCTTAGGCCTACAATTCAATTTCAGATTTTTTATTCTTCCTGAGACCAGAGGGTATTTCCAGTCAATCATAAGGCACCTATGATTCAAAATTCCAATAAAATTAGATAGAACTCACCTCTATTCCTTGGTAAAGGGAATCAGGCATTTAAAGGTCAGTGATTCCTTTAAAGCATTCCCTTTTTGTTTACTGTATCATTCCCATTACATTATTAAAAATTGCGTTGTTCAAAGACACAATTTTTTAAAAGATAAAATGCATTGTCTTAGAAGGTACTGTTAAAAGTTACCCAGGAATGTACTTCCAGACTGCCCTGGCTCTGGGTGAAACTCAGCAACCCTGTGTAGTAACACCACCATCCAAGTCATGCAGCTGTGTGCAATTTTATCTGTTTAAACCAAAATAAAGCTTCTCACCCAGGCAGGAGTCACTGGAGAGCCACTCACAGCATTTGAATGGCAACAGCAACATTGCACTTCAGGGTGTTGTTCAGGTAGGAGCAATGTGCAATCAATAAGTCACACTGAACAGGTTTTTCCATTAAGCACTGGCTTTCCCTTTGATTGTTTCTTACAGATACATGCCATTGATTGGTCTGGTACCACTCAGATTACTCTGTGCAGTTTTCCTTGGTATTAGGCAGGCGTTAATACTGCCTATAATGAGTGCATTGCTAATTAGGAAATTCTAGTCTGTGGGCTGATTTCAATTCCTATTGATTTTGATTTTAATTTTCCTCCTATTAGGAGAAAATTAGGTAGGCAGCTTGTGCACGGGTGTGTTACAAAAATCAGGGAAGAAAAATCAGTAGTGAGTGTTTATTGTTCTATCTGCACTTTCTCAAGGATGAACTCAAATAGATTGTCTGGAGGAAGGTTAATGAATTTAGACCAGGGTTTACAACAGCTGCCAGCGTAGGGAGAGAGGCTGGGGGGAAACAGTCTGCCTGAGGTGAGGAGAGGCTCTTAGAGTAGCAGGAAAGCACATGCTGAGAATTCTGCTTTTTTGACAGGTCAAGTAAAGTGCAATTTATGAGATCAGTAAACAGACCTGCCATTATTATGGATTAACCAGACTTTCCTTCATCCAGAGGCTCCTGTGTTACTGGAGAAAGTGTATATTATTCTGGGACTTTCTGAAATAGGCAGTTTTAGTTGGAATATACAGGGAAAGGGGGGAAAAAGGGAGATAGAATCAGCACAAATTCAGGTTTTCTTACCCAAGGTTAGATCAAAATATTCTTATACATGTGTCAATACGAAAGTTCATGGTTTTTCCAATACTAAACTCATTAATCACACAGAGCTCCTAATGTGACCAATTCACAGAAAAAAAAAAAAAAAATTAAAGATCTGGTTTCTTTATCCTTAGAGAAATTTCCCTTACAAACACTCCCTTAAGCTGTCTCCCATCTAACACTTACATGTGTCAGCCTGTTCAGCTCCTCACTACAATAACAAAACAGGTGAAGACCTCACGCAACTTCATTTTTTATGGTGCTGTGCCCTCCTGCAGGTCTCCTGTTCTCTCTTTGGGACCAGTTAACATGCCCTGTCAGAGATGAATTCATGTTCCTTGGCAAGTTTAGGATGTGGTAGTACAGAAATAATGGGTCTGGAGCAATAGCAGAGTTGAGCAGCCAAACAATGAACACATAGTGAATTCCATGATTATATGTGAGAGCATGAAGTTAAAGTTCACAGGAGGAGAGAGGTTATCTTCATTGAGAAGGAGCATATAGGGACACTGAAACCACTTACCTCCGAAATTATGGACTTGCAAGAACAGCTTATCTTTAGCTCTGTGTTTGTGAAACACTAAGAATTATACAGCTTCAGCCTTCATTAAGGTTTCTTAAAGCTAATATCTAATATCAATAATAAAGAATCTTATTCCTTCATTTCTTAAAACACATTGCCATATGAAAAAATAATGCTTGAAGCCAAGGAAAAATAATTTAGATTTGGAGAATAGATATTATCAGAACGAAAAGAATAAAACAAAAATGACAGCACTTGCATCAGAGCAGAAAGTAAACTCATTTCTTATAAGTTTGTTGCTAGGTAGGACAAGACATGAGCCTCATGACAGTGTTTCATTTAAAATAGGACAATGGGATATATTTTCATGTGAAGATTTTGGTTGAAGTAAAAAAGCCTTTAAAAAAAAAAGAAACAAAAATCACCTGTAAGCACTTAAATCATATATTTTATAAATATTTATGTAAGTAGACACATATTTAATTTCATGCTCCAAGATTCTTGTTAATGTGTATTTATGGGGAAAGTTCTACTACCTGAAAAGTAAAGGAAAGAGAGAAAAAATAAGTAAATATGAGTAAATATTTTTATAGCTATTTTAAGTTGCTATTCTGTGCTGCTGAAATGCTAATTATTTGTTTAGGGAAAATGAAAAGTAGTAATTTATTTAATAAAATACATTTCAGATTCAAAAAAAGTCAGGATCACACAAACTATCTGGCTTGTCTTATTCAGGTATACTGTTCATTCACTTTTATCCAAATTTATCCGAGATATCAGATGCCACCACAATCTGAGTATAATGACAAGTATGTGAATATTCTTCTGTGTTTTCATACTTTCACAAATGTCAATACAACTGTTAGGGTCATCTTGTCACCTATGTGGTCCTTTATTTTTGGTCCTTCTCCACGAGGAATTAGACAGACCAAACACGAAGAAACTAAAATATGCAAGTTGAAAGTGATGCCTTTTCTTGGTC